>CM065676.1:1882500-1915000 GCA_033220385.1 Triplophysa yarkandensis
GTTAAAAAAGTGTATTTTATTAAAAGTGTTGTTATTAAAAGTGTTTTATTAAAAGTGTTTTATTAAAAGTGTTTTTTATTAAAAGTGTATTTTATTCAAAGTGTATTTTATTCAAAGTTAATTTTTTTGCAAGTGTTTTTATTACAAGTGTTTTTATTAAAAGTAAATTTTATTAAAAGTGTATTTTATTCAAAGGTAATTTTATTAAAAGTGTTTTTATTAAAAGTTAATTTTATTAAAGTGTATTTTATTAAAAGTGTTTTTATTAAAATTATTTTTATTAACAGTTAATTGTATTAATTTTATAAAAAGTGTTTTTATTAAAAGTATTTTTATTTAAAGTAAATTTTATTAAAAGTGTTTTTATTAAAAGTGTATTTCATTTTTCTTCATGTAGTTGGTCTGGATGCAGCTGGAAAAACCACAATTCTGTACAAACTCAAACTAGGAGAAATAGTCACAACTATTCCAACTATCGGTGAGTAATAAACTCTAATGAAATCAGATTCTGATGACATGTTTTATGGGATTAAAGCTGTCATTTGTTCAGTATTAAGATTCAGGACATTGAAGCTCATGTCTTGCTGATAAAAGTCTTAACACATGAGATCATTTGTGTGCTTCAGGATTTAGCGTTGAGACTGAACTTCACCGTGTGGGATATTGGTGGCCAGGATAAGACCACACCTCTGTGGAGACATTACTTTCAGAATTCGCAGGAAATATAAAGTCACACGGTGGTACCACACCGTTCCAGCATGTTGATTTTGATTGATTTTGTTATGGACTACAACACACTTGTCGACAAACGTATTAAATTAGATAAAATTAGATACAATTTTGGGATATTTCCATGTTTAAGAATAAGAAGAATGAGCCCGTAATGCATTATTTATGCATTTAACGACTAACGAAGATTAGATGTGCTCCCTATTTTTCTGTCTTAAGATTCACCTGTGTTGTTTCTTAAGGGTCTGATCTTCGTTGTGGACAGTAATGATCGTGAGCGAGCAGAGGAAGCTGCTGAAGAGCTTCAGAAGATGGTAAGGAAACACACACACACCCTTCCTGGCAAAAATACACATGGAACATGAAACCAGATGCATGTTTTTAGGCCGCACAAAACAAAACCCTTCTTATAAACGATCACGATTTATTTGTCGAGTTAAAGGGGAAAGATCAATGTTGAAGGCTGATGAAAGATCGTTTGTCTTCGCGGCTCCAGGAGGATGAACTGAGAGACGCTGTTCTCCTGGTGATTGCAAACAAACGCCATGCCCATCAGTGAATTAACCGACAAACTCGGCCTGCAGAATCTCAGTCGTAGAACTGTAAGTGTCCAAACACATACATCTTTATCGCTTACCATGTTGAGTGATAGTGTATTACTATTGGTATTATTTAATCTTAAAATTGTTATAAGCATAATTTAAATCATTTTAACGTAATTAGTTTCCTGATTCAGTCAAGAGCATGCATATAAAAGTCATGTCTAGGTTTATGGTTACCAATGTTATGCAATATAATCATACATTAATATCAACTTCATAATATTCTCTTCATCAGTGGTACGTCCAGGCAACCTGCGTGACTCAAGGAACAGGTTTATATGAGGGGTTAGACTGGCTATCTGAGCAGCTCTCCAAACGCTAACCTGCCCATTCTGTTCCACCAGGACGCTCGTTTTACCAAAGTCCATGAGTACTAAAATTCACCTTATGATGTCACTTTTGGAAGTGTTCAATAACTTCTTAGCTATGTTTATCCAGTTATGTTTTGTTGTATTTGTTGTTATTTCTGACCCTGTGTATGAACGATACAGATCAGGGTTTTGTTACTGTCAATGTTCTACAGTACATACTAGAATAACAGCTTTTGGTTTTAAAATAGAATTTTATAAATATTTATAAATCCCTTTTTGCCATTCCAATTGCCTCGTGTTAGCATTCTGCACATCCATTGAAGAGTTCTTCTAAATGTAATAAACAAGCATAAAGAGGATTTTTGTAAATAAGAAGCCTTTACGTTTAAACAAACTGTGCTTTACAATATGAATGCACATGTCAAATATGCTTGAATTTAAATCAAAAGCATTACAACTGAGGAAGAAAATTAAACATTGTCATTAATTCTCCAATGTGTTTGAACTTTGAGTTAACCGGGCTAGAGATCTTCTAGCTGTTTCCACATCGACTGTATCAATAAACCTTTCAAATAAAAATCTTAAATATATATGTGTGACATCATTATACATGTATTAAGAATGCAAACACCAACTTTATAACAGCATCAGTGATTATGTGGAAAACTGCTAGCTTTAAGTCTGTGTGGTTCACATTTAAATATATAACTTTTTATTATTTAAGATCCTGGTCTAGAAACAATGTCCGTTAACCTTGTCAATGTATAATGATCGGATTGAAGGTTACTGAGAAAGTAATGGCAACTCCAAACTACTTAAATAACAATAGCATTATATATTTACTTTAAAACAGTAAAGTAAAGTTTAACTAGTGTTCATTTTGAGTGCGTAGTATCTTACTATACTACAATAATCCATTATATATAATACTTTCAATATTAAGCATCCGGCTGTATGACAGAAACCCAATGCGAAAAATTACAAATTGCATTAGAATATGGTTCATGTAGACATGCCAATGTCATATTTAATTTAATTTCAATCGCAAAACTTCTCCTTCACGTTCTTTTCACCTCCATTTGAGGTCACAAACAAGTGCGATGTGATCAGAGGGGTGCGAGACGCTTGGCAAGGCCTGACATGCTGTGACTTCTTGATGGCTGGGCAGAGGAATAACCTGATCCACCTGCAATACATGCGGCTCCACGAAAATATAGTCCAGACACCCTTGAAAGCCTCCCACGTAGTTCGTGTACAATGGAAAGCCGCAAGCGCTGGCCAGCTGGAAAGGGTTAACCAGAGCCATCTGAACCAGTTCCTCCGGACCGCTGGACGCCCAGTCTTCATGATTCTCAGGGACAGATCCCTCACACACGAGCTGGACGACTCCAGAGGTGGGCGTGCTGTTAAAATCCCCGAAGAACATGAGACGCGCTTCAGGATGCTTCTCTGTCACCACCTGCTTCATGTGCTTGAGAGCTACAGCTATCTGAACCAGCCGAACGTTTCCGCCTGTACCCAACACAACGCATTAGAACTTACACCGAGACACGAAATAAAACACCAAATCATACTCACCGTTGGGATGCCAGTACAGGTGGGTGTTTCCAACACATATTACTCTGGACGGGTCAAAAAGCGACTGCAACACGGTGACCTGAAATAGAAAATAATACTACATAGCAACATTTACAAAGCAATGCTGGTGCACGCAGAGTTACAAACACCTGCAGGGTTGTCGATCGGTTTTCTATCTTCTCCTTGAGGCCGGAACTGGTGGACAACCCGTCCAGCAATTCCCGATGAAGAGGATCCGTCATCAAAACCTCCCTGAGCAGGACATCGTACTGCCCGAGCATGCGAAACTTGGACCTTCGGAAAAACGTCGCCAAACCCTCGTGTTGTCTCTCCTTGATCCTGAAAACGCCGTCCAACCCGAAAGCATGGAGGGCAGGGGCCAAGCTGTCGGCGAAAGCTCCCTTGTCCACCTCCTGGAGGCAAATGATATCGGCATTATACCCCGAGAGCTCTTTCTTGATCAGATTCTGCCTGTAGGCCATCTCCAGCGCGTACGGAGCGCAATAAGGATACAGGACGGTTTTCGACAGATCCGTTTGAGCGTAAACGTCAGCCAGGATGTTATACGACACGACCCTCACCGAAGCCCCGTCTGTGACCCTCGGGGTGTACGCGTGCCTGTTATCAAACGTACAAGTGCCCGGCCCGGCCTCCACGGTGCCCGCGGACACCAGCTCCACGGGTTCCCCTCGCCTGGATCCATTCCCCGGTGTGCATTTCAGCATCACCCTCAACCCAATGTCAAGGTTGGAGGGCGTGAACACACGGTCACCGCCAGCGTCCCTCCAGCGGTCCGGCTCCGGGCTCACCAGAGAGTTGGGTGACCTCTCCTTGAACCATCTGAACTCACAGTCCTGAACTTCCCCGAACTCCACCTCCAGTTTGGGACAAACAGGGAAGCCGGACATCAGAGACGAGGGGAGTTGGGACACGGTCAACGTTGGAGGGTTTCTCTCTATCTTATATGTCTTTTCCCCCAGGTGAAGCACAGCTCCATCCTGCCAGGCATCACAGTTCATGGTCTGTGACGTCACAGGCTCTCCATCCACACACAGTTGGATTTTGGGAGGCTCCACAAGCGTCTCACCTGGACCTCGTTTGGGTCTCTTGTGTGCTTTGATGATGCTGTTGGAGATTCTGGCCAGAGCTTTCTCCAGGGGTTCTGTCTGCTCCCTCAGCATGCGTTTGTTGCTCCCGTCCAGCATGAAGCTGATGGTCAGTTTGGCCTCGTCCGGCACACAGCGCACCACACACCTCTCCATGCGGCTACACATGCGGGTCAGAACCGGCGCGGGTGTGTGACGACACAACACTCGAGACGAGAACGACAGGAGAGTCAACATGAGCGCGTGCTGCGTCACCGCATCATCTTCTCATTCAGATATCCAGATTCGACATTATCGGGTTGGTCCGTTCAGTTGTATTTCCTGTATATTTTAAATGTGATATTTTTAATGCGTATACTTTAGCGGAGGGACGCGTTATCTATTAAATAACAGCGCCTGATAGAAACGTGGCGAAACTACAGATGCGAATCTTAGACTGCACTTACACGTTTATATTTTTTTGAACAAATATTTTTTTAAGTTGTAATAAATTTGGTTTATTTTTCTAAATGCATCTGACAATAATAAATGTCCTGTGAAAACTCATACTATATATATATATATATATATATATATATATATATATATATATATATATATATATATATATATATCATTTTGAGCAATTTATACAATATTTTTTTAATTGTGTTTTTTAACAATCTCACATTGGTGACCCATTGAGCAGAATAGTTTAATTATTGTATATTTATCAAAAATATAAACCAAATATGTTTCCAACAGATGCCTGCGTACTTAAGATCCAAGGATTGTGTGCGCCTTCGCTTTATCTTGGAAAACTTTTGAAAACTTTTCTATAGTTTGATGTTTTATTTCTGTGATTGTGGGAATAATACAATATTATGCTCTTATGTTATATTAATCAATGTTTTATTAATCATCTTTCCAACATGATCATCTGTGTTTTCATGCTTATCCAATATATAAAACTAAAATCAAACATTGGAATTGTCTCCGTTTTGCCATGTGCTTCCATTTAAAGTTTCGACCTGTAGGCCGTCATGTCTGATTTATTTGAGGAGCCTGAACATGTGACGCTATAATTATTTATTTGATATTTGGGTTTGTGACCCCTTCTTAAATGACAGTAAATTAAGTCAATTCCATCAATCACAACTATTTTTCCAGTAATACAACTCGATCTTTCATGGGGTTTTCTGTGTACTGACAAGCAACTTCAGAGTAAATTGGACAAAACATACAATGGAATTGGAGGACGTTATCAACAAATTTGGTTAAGGTATTGAAAAAATATAAAGTGAACGCTTTGATCATTGTCTTGCATAAAAATGTGGTCATTTTTAACAACAAAACTATGAATTTTTAAACTTTTGGAATTGATCGCCTCTGCTGTCACTTCCACTGATGTAAATGAATCACATCCTATTGCCACACGTGACAACATTCATGTGCTTTCTTATTATCTGATCATTCATTGCGTTGTTGTGTATAACAACTGTTCTACGCTGGACCTTTCATCATCTCATTCTTCTTCTTCCATCAAAAACAGACATTTTGAAAGTCACTGTGCCGCTGGTTTTATTGAGCTCAACAGAAATGGCGAGGACAATAAAAATCAGTCAAACATCGATACATCATAGCCCATTTCACGCTCCATTAATCTGCATAACTGAACAAATTTACGCTACTAATATGTTCCCAAGTCCACGTGTACATTAACAAAACAGCATTTCCCTATTAGCACATTATAGGTATTACCTATATACTGTACATGGTACACGGCAAACCAGCTGATTATTCTCGAGCCTCTTGCATGCTGCATGTTAACTACACAACCAATGGCATGTTGTTGATACAGCGTTGTCTTTAGCTTGAAAAAATCCTTATGTGAATCCTCAACACCGCCGAAGGTTTTGCTTTAAAGCATACAATAAAGAAATTCCGAAATCATTCAACGTACACGAAAATACAATAACACAATCATTTAAAATACACCTCAAATGAACATCAATTAATCATCTCTTTTTCTGCAAATCCTCAAGGGACTTTTTCCTTATATGTTGTAAATGCTGGTTACGCAGTGTATTGAAAATATTACACGATATGTTTTTTATATTAGTACGAGTTTTAGCTGGTCAGCACTGATAATGCTTTTGAGATGCATTGAGAATATATTTTTTGGCCGATCAAAACTACATAACATTTGCAGAAGTTATAAAAACCTTGATGGCAAGTCATTCAGAATTAATTGGCAACATCATGATTTATTCACAGTTTGTAACTTTACAGTCAACATGAAATCTGGTCTGACCCAGTGTGATAGTTCACCCAAAATTGAACATTCTTTTATCACATCTTGCTCCAAACCTGTTTGATTTTCTTTCTTCTGTAGAATACAATAAGATATTTTGTAGAATGTACAGAAACAAATATCACTGAATGCCTTTGACTTTCATTGTATAAAACAAAACCACTCGGGCATTTCACAAAATATCTTCTTTTTTGTTCCACAGAAGATGAGTCAGGTTTAGAACTGATGATTCATTTTTGGGTGAGCTATCCCTGTCCATCCAACCACCTGTCATTTAAAAAGCACCTTTTACAATCCACCTCACAGTTCCAAAAGATTGCAGACATTTCACGTTGACTTTAAAGAGGAGTCAGTATTTAACTGGTCATTATCAGTTAAATATAAGCAAAGACACACAAAGCAAATGTATTGGGTATTGTGCTATTTCACATTTCGTTCCAGCATCTCAAGACTCTCCTCACACTGAATGTTTAGTTTCTTTCGGATTCTGGGTTGTTGGTGAGAACTGGCAGATTATTGGAAAATCCTCTGTGACACTGAGGAACCTCCCAGAGAAACCGGATTGGACTTCCACTGTCCCACCACAATGACATCACTGCCGTGGTGCAGTCAGTCCCGCGCGGGCGGGACTCTTCCTACAGCTACAGTTAAATCTGAGCTCCCGGTCAAGAGAACTGTCCATGTCTTGACCTCTCGAGGGACTCTAGGAATTGGTCTTCTCTGTGCACTCGGCTTCTGTGCTGCGAGGGAAGTAGACGGTGGTCTTATGCTCTTCGTACCGGTCGATGTGCTTCAGATGGACCACCATGTGCAGAGCGTATGCCAACACCAGCAGGAGGATCAGAGACGTGATAAGACCCATGAGGATCGCAGGGGTGAAGAACGTGGCGCAGTCGCTGGCCGAAGCAAACTTACTGGAATGCAGGTTGAATGCTTGAATCTGCGGGTAGAAACGTCAACGTGAGAATACTGTATGTTACAAATCAAATAAATGCTTAATTTCACCCAAACTCCATACTTTTTAACAAGAAGCTGCTTGCATGCCAAACCACACGCTTGTATAATCACATCACACCCACCAGCAGCTAAAAATACACAAGATGCTACAATTCCAATACGAACAATTTATCAGGCCTACAACAAGCGGAGGACGGAAAGTGCTGCCAACCTGGAAGTCTGTGAATGTTATGTGCCAGTTTGCAGCGTGGTCTGTGCCGGCACTGGGCACCAGCAGTGTGTCGTATTTCTGCAGACTGCTCACGTGCTGGCAATGGTAAGAGTTGATGGAGGGCGCGTACACATCTGTGGCGTTAAACGTGGCCTCGTATGTCCAGTTATAATGAATGTAAACGTTATCTAGAGTGAACCAGTTCTGTCCTGCTGACTCGTAGAACGTGTTTGACATCTGAAGCCTGGGGAAATAAACACATGTGCTGTTATGTCTTATCATGGAGAGGATATGAGACTTTTTAAAGTGAAAAATAAATGTGTAACATGTCTTCTCTCTTGAAATATCAGGTGTATAATAAAATATAAGTAACCTGACGGAAAGACCTCGGAGGTCTTCGACATCCCCAAAACGTAGATTGAGTCTGAAGAATAAAAATACACTTATTATACCTTTATACTTTAAAAGTTGAAATGCCATTTGGAATTTCAAATTTCATGCTGTATACATTGTACATGGTAAAAGCAAATGTAAAAAAATGTGATAAAATACCAAAATAAATTATCCTTTGGTCTGAACTCACATGGCTTTATCTTTACTGCAGAAGGATCCTTTGGTGTCCACTGTTGCGTCAGGACCAAAGGTTCTGTCCGTGAGATCCACTGAACTGTGATTCTTGTATCTGATGGCCAGTTTGCGGGCTCTGAAGAGGATGCAGGTTTTTCCGTTGTACGCCACGCTTAGAGGAGAGTACGGCATCGCTCCTGGAGTCTGCAGTAGTCTCCTGCGTGATGGAGCTTGCGTGTGTCGTCCGTACGGCTGAGAAAACAAACGAGCATGCAATAAATCAACAGGGACATCAGGGCAATTCGTCACACTTTTTACTCCAGATTTTATTTTTCATGGTAGGTTCACATTAAATAATATCACCCATATGAAGCAAGGTGCCACATGGCCTTTCATTGAAAAGATTACCGGCACATCAGTTAAATGCCAATCTTAAAAAGTAGATGGACAACTTGCCCTAAATTGACAATGGTTCCCTTAAAAAGTTACGTAAAAAATATGAAACAGCAACCATATCATTACATTTAAAAAGACGCATCTGTTCAACTCATTTTTGCTGTGTGTATAAAAACCCATCATGAAAGGAAATCAGGTGAGATTGTACTTTAAAAGAAAGCAGAGTAAAAATCCTGATTGAAAAATGTAGTAATCTGTTTTTGCAAAGATATCTCAGTCTGTCATGGATTAAATTGATCTTGTTTGGATGGAAATGTGCACCCCAGCGTCAGCACAAGGTCACTTTGGCTCCTCTGGCAGACTGTGGCTCATCTCACCTGCCGAGCGCGTCTGAGACCAACTTCGAACGCCAGAGAATCACCGCCGACGCCATCTGCACGAGAGCACAACCAATGAGAGAAATCATACCAATAAAAGAATCCCAATTTAGTTCCAGCTGAAATCAAAACTGGTTCGTCATAGCTTAAAAAATTCATTTCTCTTCTATAGGAGAAAATAAGAAATAAGGACTTCCCAAAGAAACAGAAAACGTAATAAATATAAAACAACATACTTTCTCGACTGATGTCTTGAGATGGTGGCTCATCTGAGCTGTAAGCATAAGACATGCATTGAATGAATATGAGAAGTTAATGTATAATTTGATAAATACCTTCATAAACAAATCATTTGTATGTGTTTGCATACAGTCGCAAGAGCACCAGCCCCCGGCAGATATCATCTTTACACTTTATGAATATCAATGAGATGTTGAAGAAGCTTTGATGGTGTGAGTCACTGTTTGGAACGTCACCATCCATAAAGTGAGGCGAACATTCTTACAAGTCAGGTTTTATGCTTCGCTTTCATCCCGGAGGAAATGTTATTGCTCAGAGGTTGATATTTCATTGCTCTGGAGACGTAATAAAGCTTTCCCTTTCAGTGTCAACTTCTTCTCAAGTTTTTCTAAACAAAGATTATCTTTTAAAGGAACGAGGATGGCATAGGGGAATGTAAGCACAGTATGAGATGATGAATTATTAGGGAGAAACAGTTGAGTTTTTAAAGAGATCTCAGTCTTTTCTACAGGTCATTATGCAGAAGGATTATTCAACTGTTAACCGTCTTATCACAAAGTAAAGTGGGATAGATCGGATTAGAGTTCTCACAGCTGATTATGGGTCGGCCTGACGGCGCTGCTATAAAGTCGGATGTCTTGACTTGATGTATATACTGTATATAATGCAAATTATCAACAATTTTGTTTTCCTTAACAACAATTAAGTCAAAGGTTCTTCAAATATACTGTAGCCATTTTATAGCATAAAGAACATTTATTTGAAAAAAATACAATTATACAATCAAATATAATTGTGCTACATTTACTTTAATTTGACTGGACATGTTTTATTTGTAAAGCAAGATTTTAATTTTAATTAAAGAAAATCACATCACATATTCTGCGAACCTTCACTGTTACATATTAACATTGAATATCGTATTACTAAAACTTGCCGTTGATATTCGCTTCTATAATAAATCCTCATGTTTGTTTTTCGTTTGCAGCGTGGTGCCAGTATTAAACCATGTATCACCTCAGCACTCCCGTTGTGCACCAGACTGTATTTGTGTGATAGTGTGACTCTGTGAGTTGTGTACTTCTGCCCTTGTGCTCATAGTGTCCAGCACTGTAAACAACACCCAACCTTAAGATTCGAAGACGTTATCTGTTCATCTTCTGCAATCTATTGCATGCATCATTCTTGTAATCAAATGTTCTGCATGGGATTCCGTCTCCGATGGTTACATCTTTGCCATCATAAACGCAGGAAAATGGTGTGAGGGGGTTGTTGTGTTCTGTTTTCGTTACATAACTATATCTAGTCTGGCACAAGCAAACCTTGAACACAGAAAACAATCCCGTCCAAACTCAGACAGAAAGTAAAGAGCAATCCTCCGTGGATCTGGTTTTGTGGGGCAGCTGTGGGTCACACACAACACATTTATATGATGGATGGAATATGCTGACCGATACAAAAAACGCCATGAAGCATATTTCAGCCGGGGCGGTCGTTAAACATTAAAACATAAAGTTGGGGATCAAGATGCTTTAGCATATCGAATCTGTTAATACACAGCTAAAGCCCGGACTGGCCTACATGTAGCAAAACTCCATCTGTGCAAGTGCCTGTGGAGAAATACAAACCACGCTCATCTCCTCCACAGCACAAGGTTGCCAATTACATCTCACTTTTGTTTTTTCTGTCTTTTGTGTATTTTTTCCCGAGGACCAGGTTAGGGAAAATGCATCTTATCGGAAATAAATCGATCATGATTTAGTCCACCGATAAGCAAAGCGGTTCAGATCATGAAGGTCTACCACGGCATGTGCCAGTCTTCTGTTTTGAGTCAATTCAAACAAGGTACAAATGAAGATGGTGTTTATCAACAGTATCTTAAATACATTATACAAATACATCTATTATGTATATAGGATTTAAAAATGATAGCAAAATAGATTGGCCACGTGTGACATTTTCTCTCTGAAACTCCAAAGGAGACGTTTGTAAAATTGGTGTCTTTATAATAATCTAAGATGCATAAAAGTTAACAGACGATCATTTATCCACAAAACAAGCATGGCTTGATTGCCACTACAGTATGAGCATCATCTAGGCCTTTTGATCCAAAAAGTACAAATGTATTTTATGATCACATCTTCTATCAAGTTTCTCAACGCGGCATTGATCCTACAAAATAAATGCATTGGAGTAAAATAAAGCAGATATATTCCGATCCCCTTCTTCCTATTGTCGATAGAACCATGACAGGATGAGCATCAGACAGATGCTTGGGATGCTTCACATTCCAGCAGTGATGCTGATCATTTCTGCATCTCATCTGACGCTCATCTCTGCCTCCAATATTAGTAGCAAATATGGATTTGCTCTGTAAACTGATGCTGATGGATTTTCTCTTGTGTTTCACTGCGAGAGCCCTTGAGTCTCAGACCTATCATGTATGACACACACACACACACACACACACACACACACACACACACACACACACACACACACACACACACACACACACACACACACACACACACACACACAACACACACACACACACACACACACACACACACACACACACACAAACACACACACACACACACACATGCTCTTTGTTAATCCTGGAGTCTGTCATGTGACATGAACAAACCTGGGGAATTAAATATCATTTTATTATATAAAACATTTAACTCACCTTCCTTCCACAAAAGCAGACAGCTGCTCATAAGATGAAGATATCTGCAGGAAAAGAAAAGAAAACAAGGCAAGAAACATTAGGCTCCTCAGTGATGCCATGTATACATCCAGATGAGAATGCCAGGGATGATGCTGAGCTCTTCTGCTTTATAACCTGCCTTAGCGGACGCAGCATCCACGCCGTGACTGACAGGCGCGGGAGCCAATCAGCGCTCGGCAGACTAGCGGCCACGCCTTTGAGTGACGACACAGTAACCGTTAACCGCGACTGATGTATAATATAATCATAAACGATTTATGTGCATATTTCAGTGACACAATGCAGATTTTGAAAGCGTTTTAGATTACTCACACACTGTTTTGTATAATAAGGGTGACCTGGAATAGAAAATGCAATATTAAAAGTGCCTGAATCAAAACATTGCAGAATTAAATGCAATTCTCTTATTGATGTATTTCGTATGTGTCGTCATTTTTATTATTTAGAAAATGGATGAATGTAAATGATCGCTTTTTATTGACGGCGCAGGCGTTGATTCGGGCACCCCTCGGGGTCCTTCCAGCACTCATTTTCACAGAGGATCACGTGATCGCTCTTTCCTGTCCGGACTCGGAGCACGCGATCATGGGTACGTGCGACGCGAGAATAAAACGCCATAAAACCCTTCAATTGTGTTTAATAACGTGTTTTTCCGCACATATGACGCGTTTAAGGTCTTATGCACCACTGGGAATAATAAAAACGACAACTGTGAAGTAAATTTAGCCATAATTTTGCTTTTATTACGAGAGCATCGTGCGGCCGCCATGAGCTTCCTTTACACATGAACTGTGTGCACTGAGATCCATTATGTTGTGTTTACTCTTTACATCTACATATATGTTTCTATAACTAATGGGTTTCTTCATATATTGTTGTTTTAAACTCATTTGAGATGAAAGCACACAACTAGAAGCTTTAAGATTCAAATAATGTCTGTAAATACAAATGTGATCCCTTGGGTGAGGATCTGTTCAATGCAATTCTAGAAAACTCATGTGTCAAAAATTGATCTGTATTGAAAAAGGGATTTATATATCGCTTTGGATAAAAGCGTCTGCTAAATGTAAATGTATTTAATGTCTTTGATTAATATTTGTCTTGTGTTTCTATTGAAGGCAAGTGTCGTGGACTGCGTACTGCTAGAAAGCTGCGGAACCACCGCCGTGAGCAGAAATGGCATGATAAACAATACAAGAAGGCTCATCTGGGCACAGCTCTGAAGGCTAACCCCTTCGGTGGAGCCTCTCACGCCAAAGGCATTGTGCTTGAGAAAGTGTACGTGTCCGTGAAATGTCACAGATATTAATGTGTGGTGTGTTTGCTCACGTGTTCTGTGCTTTTGCAGTGGCGTCGAAGCCAAGCAGCCCAACTCGGCTATTAGGAAGTGTGTCAGAGTCCAGCTGATCAAGAACGGCAAGAAGATCACAGCTTTCGTTCCCAATGACGGCTGCTTGAACTTTATCGAGGTGAATGTTGGATGGTAGACTACATCCATGAACGTGGCTTTGAACTCGGTTTTAACTGATGTTTTGTTGTAGGAAAACGACGAGGTTCTGGTGGCTGGATTTGGTCGCAAGGGACATGCCGTGGGTGACATCCCCGGTGTTCGTTTCAAGGTTGTCAAGGTGGCCAACGTGTCTCTTTTGGCTCTGTACAAAGGCAAGAAGGAGAGACCCAGATCCTAAACTTTTCTCGTTCAAACCACAATAAAGGAATGTTTTTCATTTCCATTTCTGTCCTTGTGTTTATTTAAAGAACTTTGTATGTTTGATTTAGGTCAAATAAGCTTTTTCCACCATCAGCAATTTGATGCTATCTGTTTTTATCTGCTTAGTTAACCCAGTCGTAGGTGCATATGATTTTGCATTTTCAAATTGGGTATTCCTCAGGATGTTGCTCTTGGAAGAATGTTTCTAAAGTTATTGCAGTTGTCACAAAATGCAATTGTCTTTGGAGACTACAATTCACAATATGCATCAACTTTAATTTGCTTTAAAGTTGACTCATGATTTAGCCAGTCTACCCGGTAGGCCTCGTTTGATGGATTTTTTTGGCCAAGTGTGTGAGCGTAATGGAGCACAGGTTTCCCTTTTGTGAAGGGTCGGAGTCAAGACAAGTCAATCTGGAGTTTAGAAGAAGAGCGGACCAACAACGGATAAATCATAGACAAAACTTTGTGACTTTTTGTGACATTTTTATTGAACTAAGTGTTTTTTCAAGCTCGGTTGATGCATTTTGTTCTCATGCATATGACCAAGTCTCAGAAGAGAGCAGATGAGTGTTTTCTCAAATAAAAGTTACGGTAATTGACATGGATGAAAAGTGGAGACTAGGTAAAATGGTTAGATGACTTATAATGGAGTGAGACTCAAACTGAAATCTAAGCAGTTTACTCACACCTCTGAACTATCTATGATTATTTTCATAAGCAGTAGAAATAAACTTAAAAACCATAAAACTTTTGCTCCATGATTATTGTTGCTCTATTAAACATCCAGGACAGTATCTCTGGTATCAAAACACAGACAAGGGTTACACTGAGGTCAGCATTTGTCCATCTGAACAGTAATCTGTATTTTATGGTCAATGATCTCGGAAGCAGCTGTTATATTTTCTGGAACATTGCTCTTTAAAGTCAACTTGGGTGTAAAATGTGAACTCTCTGCTCAGTTGGTTTCATCTGTGCAATGTGAACACACAATGTTTTCTGACTGACTGCTTGTGTCACAGAGACCATACTAATAACAAATGAATCTTGAAACTATTTTCATTTATGAGAGCCTTATTATGTAAAATATACATCTTGTGTGGTTAGTGTGCTGCAATTGTCCATTTTAACTCAACATGTTGGAGATTTTTTATGAGTGTGATTCAAATAGCAAAATCTTAAAATCTATATGGTATTTCAGATTCCCTCCATCTCTGGCTTTCACTCTCTCTCTCTCTCTCTCTCTCTCTCTCTCTCTCTCTCTCTCTCTCTCTCTGTTTCTCTCTCTCCCTCTCTCTGGTCTCTCACTCTCTCTCTGGTCTCTCTCCCTCTCTCTGGTCTCCCTCTCTCTCTCTCACTCTCTCTGGTCTCTCTCACTCTCTCTGGTCTCTCTCTCCCTCTCTCTGGTCTCTCTCTCACTATCACTATACCTCCCTCTCCCTCTCTCTGGTCTCTGTCTCTCTCTCTCTCTCTCTCCCTGGTCTCTGTCTCTCTCCCTCACTCTCTCTGTCTCTCACTCTCTCTCTTCTCTTTCTCTCTCTCTCTTTCTCTCTCTCACTCACTCTCACTATCACTCTCTCTCCCTGGTCTCTCTCTCTCTGGTCTCTCTCTCCCTGGTCTCTCTCCTTGGTCTCTCTCTCCCTCACTCTCTCTCTCTCTCTCTCTCTCTCTCTCTCTCTCTCTCTCTATCTCTCTCTCCCTCTGTCTCTCTCTCTCTCTCTCCCTCTCTCCCTCTCTCTCTCTCTCTCTCTCCCTCTCCCTCTCCCTCTGTCTCTCTCTCTCTCTCTCTCTCTCTCTCTCTCTCTCTCTCTCTCTCTCTCTCTCTCTCTCTCTCTCTCTCTCTCTCTCTCTCTCTCTCTCTCACTCTCTCTCTCTCTCTGTTGGTGATGATGAATGTTGTCACTGAAGGATTTGGCAGAGCAGTCGTGCACTGCACCTGCAGTTTCTGTTTTGACAGGGGCTGAAGGTGAGCTGTCACTGCCTCCCAAAGACATAAATACTGTATAATTATTGTGTTTACAGCTGTCTGATTGCTGTGCTGATTCCATGATACAGCAAGGATATTGAGTGTATTCAGTACAGAAATAAAATTTCAGCGCCTAACTCAGTTTTGAACACATGGACCACGTAGAACATGATAACTCAACATGTTTAATAGTCTAAAGAACTTCTAATGAAAAAAACAGAAACCCCTACTTTAAGGTACAGTTTTATGCTTTTATCTCAAAAGCTTTCCTTACAGAATTGATTGAATGGTACACATGTGATGCATATCAAACTGCAAAATCAAACTGCTTTCCAAAAAGAAAATGTTTGATAGAAGAGTATAAGTGGATTCTGGGAGGATTAGGACGGGGACACATAAGTTGAGTTATGAAATGATGAAATATGTTTTGTAAGGTTCGTGATTGACCTAGAATTAACTCAGAATATGATTTCATCAGTGCTGAACTCAACACCTGCAGATGAGTGGGTTTCTATCTGTGTATGAGAAGTTAATATTGTCTACAGATGCAAATGCCTTACCCTTCATTTGTGTTTTAACTGGCAGATGCGATTATAAAAGTGTTGTTTCATAACCTCTAGGGCTTGCCTTTGACTGGAGTAATCAAGTATTATTTTAGGTGCTGTAAAATAAATGTTGGTTTTTGTTGATAGTCGCATCACACTTATTGATGGATGTTATTTGTATAATATTTGCAGTGTGGAGTATGTATACAGTGGATGGTATGTGAAGTTTACAGTGTGCATGGGGAACTTTCCATCCCACAATGTAATGCATCTGACCTGACCTCCATATCTAAAGACAAAATGATGACATATGCATATGTTTCCTAAACATGTTCTGAATTAAAGAGAGCATGTGTGCCAAATCATGGTATGTTAGAATTAGTATAACATGATTTTATGTTTCGGGTGAAAATAAAAAGTGCAGATTCATAAACATTGTAACAACTTTACCCACAGTCCTCCATAAGAGAGCAAAGTTTAGTGATGTAACACTGCTTTTAAATAATTACATAAGAGATGCTTTTCTGCACTAATACATTTCAGTGTTTAGTATATAACATAAGATGTAGTGAGGAAGTAGGCGCTTTGTGACGGTTAAAAATCCAAATGTTGTCTAGACACTTTCACCTTAGTAACTGTATATTATTTTTGCATACTAAATAGCATTAATTTTCCATAGCATAAGCAATGCATACATTAGGACGTAGATGGTCTGTAGGGAGGGAAGGAAGTATTGACTATGGATGCACACCGTAGCACGAGTACAGGTTGAGATCACCATCCAGGGGTAAGCCATTGAGAAACTTCTCAGTTAAATTCTTAAGGTCAAATGATGCACAAAAGGTATATTTTATTTGCATATAGGGGTATGTTATGAGTGATTCTGAAACTGTTCAGATGAAGTGATTATAGTGCACTATCTCTGCAGATCTCAATGCGTTTACAGTTTGCATACATTAATGTCACAGAAGAGGGTGTCCCATTCTAAGAAGCGTCCCATCACAGATCTGGATCCCCCAGACCTGCTGTGTCTCATGATCAAGTATTTATAGAAGAAGCATGACCTAAATAGCTCAGTATACGGTCTGGGCCACGTCCCCCAGAACCAACCGAGACGCAACACCAACTCCTTCTGTTATAAAGGTAAATAAGCATTTAAATCAGTAGGAGACGAGTGAGATTCTTCTGTATTACAATTCCAATTGTGTTCATTTTATTTCTTTATTTTTTTATAATCATTGAGCCATACTATTATATGACACACAAATGTGAAGGAGGACTAAATATCGATATGTGTGTCTGTGTGCCCAGTAAACTAAATAATATCATGTGTAAGTCCAATTGTTCTTTGCAATCAGACAAACTGGAGAAAGTTGGCAAGTACTTCTCAAGTAACTGGACAGCTTTCTTCTAACATCAACACTGAAGAGAAGTCTCTGTGACATGAATCTGGAGACATCCGGAGGGATATTTGAAGAGGATGTGGCAACGCAGTTCATGATCGAGCAAAGTTTACTGCAGGGTCAGAAGCAAAGCGAGCTGAAGAAGTCTTCCTCCGATGTTAGCAGGTGAAAATCTTTATTCTATCTTCAAATAAATGATGACGTTAACAGAACATGGATAACATGTGTCACTTTATTTTCTGCAGCATTATTCAGATCAGCCCAGAGAGAGAGAAGATTTTCAAGGCTATAAAACATGGTAAGGATATGTTTTTAAGGAAAAGACTTCACGTGTAAGATATGTTATTTAAATGACAATGTTGCATGATGATGATGATGATGAAGAAGAAGATGATGATGATAATGATGATGATGATGATGATGATGATGATGAAGAAGATGATGATAATAATGATGATGATGATGATGATGATGATGATGATGATGATGATGATGATGATGATGATGATGATGATGGGCAGGTGATGAAGTCTCTCTGCAAAAGCTCATGGTTCACTCACACGCTTTCAGTGAAGAGGATAACACAGGTTTCCTTCCACTACATGAGGCCGCCATCCAGAGCAACCAGAACATCCTTCAGATCACATTTACCGGTTTGTCACGAGATTCTCATTACAATATTTATCTTCTCATTCTGAACTGCACTAAACTAAACCAAAAGGTTCAACAGCCTCTCCTGTGGAGTCAAAAGACATGAGATCTTGTCGGGGTAAGACTCCTCTTTTCTTAGCGGTTGAGAAAGGTCTTCTAGACAATGTCTGTTTCCTTTTGGACAACGGTTGTAGTCCGGATGCTCTGGATGTAGAGGAAGACTCACCTCTGGTTGTAGGTTAGTCAAAGCCAGTGAAATCACAAAAATCCTTTATTAATTTCTTTGAAGCTCTATGAAATGTTCTGTCTCTCTCTCAGCCATCAGGAACAATCATCATGATATGGTGAAGCTTCTGCTGAACTTCAATGCCAGAGTTAATCAAGAAGGAGCGCACCGCAGAACCGCCCTGCATGAAGCTGCCCGGCTGGGTCTGACAGATTTTGTGGATTTGTTGTTGAAGTATGGAGCTCATCCTGACTCCAGGAGTGCTTACGGCCTGACACCTTTAGCATTAGCAGCACAGGCTGGACACCTGGACATCGTTCGGACGCTTGTCCAGAGAGGTCAGATACTGAAACCATAGTGTACACATATCCAGAATCGTTGTTATGTATCTAAATTCCAATACAGCACACGGCAGAAGTAGTGTATGCACTTGAAAACATTTAAGTGTGATTTCTCTTGAAACAATTTACAAAAAAAGAGAACATTAACAATTTATTAATATTAATCAATTGTAAAATTTCTGTATATAAGTGAGTAAAAAAAAGTCAATCTCATGAACTAAAAGGTTTTCATTAGAGTTCACCCTTTTTTATTTATATTACAATATATACATGTTTAATAAATACTTGGTTTTTATTTTTAACATAAAATATTATATTACATTTTGAGAAATAAATATTTAGTAAATTATTTTAATTCCCACTGAAAATATAAAAATCCATTTAAAGTTTTTTAAAGATTTTATTAAATAAATATAAATTACATAATGGTATTTACTAAGTTTACTCCAGTGATATTTACTAAGACATGTAAACAACTTTTTCGAGTGTTTGCTTTATAATCTTCAGGTGCTGATGTGCAGTCTCAGGCTCAGGACAGCGCTACAATCCTGTTTGAAGCGTCGGCTTCAGGAAACCCTGATGTGATCTCTATGCTCCTGCAGTACGGAGCTGACGCAAATGTATCCAAACACACCGGACATCTCCCCATCCACAGAGTGTCACACCGCGGACATGACAAGTTAATGCCACTGTTTTGCATCTTCTTTGGACTGATCTCTGCTAAAATAACATTAAAACCATCACAGAACTTCTAATGGTTTCCATTAAAACACTAGCTTTTCTCGTTAAAACCAAATTCCCCTTTGTTGTGTGTTCCGGATATTTCCCACGTTAAGGGAACTTAAATCAGTTTCAATGGAAACTTTGATGACAACTGGTATGTGATGACATCGCTGAGATGTGAAAATCTATTGGGATGGTTTTATTGGAGGAAAGCTAATGGTTAAGAATGGTTCTGTGAAGGTCAATTGAGTTTCTATGTTCATGTCGACAGGGCACATTGCTTCAATAGCTGAAAAACATAAAAGATTATGAAATAAATCCTCCATCAACTTCACAGTCCCTACTCAGAACTCCACCGTACAAAAATATGCCAGCAAACCTGACTCAACAAAAAGGCCACAGTCAAAGGCTTTGGTTTCTTATTGGTTCAAAGGTGGAAATAAAATCTTTCATGCTGTTTACAGAATGTAGAGCTGTCACAGAAACACAATTGTCACAATTGTCACAAATTGTCTGCATGGGAGTTTCAGATCTCAACAATGTCTCAAACTGAGCTCATATTTGTGAAGTCTTCAATCCAGAGTCAATATTATTGAAGAGTTCAATATGAACTCAAACGTTTCTCATCAAATACAGATGACGTAACAATTATTTACCCTTTTATTTGTTTTTCAATGAGGAAAACATCTGAAACTGAGATGATACTGTGATCAATAACATGTAGATGATTTCTTAGGGCTCTGTCTCTTCTGATACCCGTGACCTCATGGGAAGCTGTAGATGACAGTGGGATGAGTCCTCTACATTCAGCGGCCGCTGGTGGACACACTAAGTGTCTGGAGATGCTCCTCAACGCCGGTTACGACCCCAACTTCATGCTCTACCCGTGGGTACGTCGAAACTATGACGACAAGCGACAGTCTGCTCTTTACTTCGCCGTATCTAACGACGACGTTGCCTCTGCCAGAATCCTGCTGGAAGCCGGGGCCATGCCCAACCAGGACCCGGTCAAATGCCTCCAGGTGGCCCTGCGGTTGGGCAACCATGAACTCATCAACACTCTCCTTCGATACGGCGCCAACGTCAATTACTTCTGCAGGGTGAACACGACTCACTTCCCCTCAGCGTTACAGTACGCTCTGAAAGATGAGGTGGTGCTCCGGATGCTGTGTAACTATGGTTACGACGTGAAACGATGCTTTGACTGTCCGTATGGAGAGAGCTGTCACGTGCCTCATGGTTATGAAGGCTGGAGTGATTCGGTTATTAAAGATACTCTGGTAAGCAGTTTTGCCTTTCTGTTAAAGATGATGCTGAATGTTAGAATTGAGGGAAGTAAATGATCTGTCTCTGTAGTTCTGTGAGGTCATCTCTGTCTCCTGGCTGAAGCATCTCTCGGGGAACTTAGTGCAAATTATGTTGGACTATGTCGATCACGTAAGATTTTGTTCGAAACTGAAGGCCGTCATCATGGAGCAGAAACAGTGGCCAGAAATCTGTCAAATTCAAGGTTTGTGGATGAAAACAGATGTTTTGGGATGTCTAACAAACATTTTGATTTTGGGGATTAAATATAATGGAATAATGGATTGACCTCATGTTTTCTGACCGGTTTGCATTCACAGAGAACGTCCGCTGTTTGCAGCATCTCTGTCGCCTGAAGATCAGAAGCTGTCTGGGTCGACTGCGTTTACGAGCTCCAGTTTTCATGAGCTTCCTTCATCTGCCCGACCGACTGAAACAGTACATCTTATACAAAGAATATGATCTTTACAGCCAACAGTGCCAAAATAAAATATGATAAAAATGTGATGAGAAAGATATAATGTTTGTTATTCAAATTCATCTTTGAAGAGCTTTTTTCCACAAGGAGAATAATCCAGTTTATTTGAAAATGACCTTTTTTACATGGACTCATATATTTGATCAATATTCAATTTGTTCTCTAAAAATTGTCTGTTGGCTCAGTCCGAACATGTTAAACAATGATCGTTAAATAAGACAACAATATTGTAGATTATTAATTTTTAAAAAATCCCAAAACACTAAAAATCAATCCTTTTTATTTAAAAAACGATGGTTTATGTCTTACAAATAATACAAAAACAAAATAACATAAAAGTATGACATCAGGGTCTCTCACTATAAATCAATATAAAATAAATGTTCAAATAAATGCAAATGTCCAGTCTGCATTTTTTTAACCCCATGTGCAGATCTCATTGGCTCATCCAGGCCATCAAAAGTGTTAATAAAGTTTAAAGCTCTCATTTTAGAAGATTGAGCACAAACAAACCCTTTAAACATTGCCGTGTTGGATTGCATTGAACGAATTATAATTGTTTAAGAGGACATATCGCATTTAGGCTAAAAACAGGTTCAGGATTTATTGCGTTGAAATACATGCAGTACATTTTAAATAAGAAAATAAAGTCATTTTTGCAAAGAATAGGTTCAGTACACAAGAAAATGTTCTCATTATTTTACTTGGCACTTATCTTGTTTTGGAAAAGAGATCTTCATTTTTATATCGTGTTCTGTGACTTGGTTTCCTTGTCGAATGTTCTTTATTACAATAAAGGTGCAGTGATATTTTAGACATTTGTTGACTTAAAAAGTGTTATTATACTTATGATTTACCCAAACTATAAATCCTGTTATTCATTCTGTTCATTCATGTCCCTCCAAACCAGAAAAGAAGATATCTTGCAGAATTCTGGTAATCAAACAACAGTGGCTCCCATTAACAACACAACTCCAACTCTCACATTTCTCCAAATATCTTATTTTGTGTTTCTCATACAGTCATAGTGGTTTGATGTGAAGATGTCTTGAAAAGTTTTTGAGCTCTCAAAAGTTTAATCACTGGAAATAATTTTCCAAATAATTAAATATATAAAGGAAATAATATATCTATATTATTGTGTTACATTTCTAACACAATTACATGATTGGTACAAAATAAAAATAAATATTTTTAAGTACATATAACAAACAAAACAATATCATAATGTGATTCCATTAAGGAAACAATCCAAGAAAAATGTAAAAAAATATAAATATAAAAACAATATCAACTATTTTTGTTCACAACCGACGTCATCACAACATCCACAGTCCTTCCTCCAATCAGCGGCCTGGAGGAGGCGGGACTTCCGTGTTTGTGGGCGGAGCCGGGTGGATGTTGATTTGTCAGGGATCAATCGTTACATTGTAGCCTTGTGAGATAAGATCAAAAGTCATAAACATTCTCATTCTTGCTTTGTTTTCAGTCGCCATCATGCCAGGAATCGACAAACTACCGATAGAAGAAACTCTAGAAGACAGTCCTCAGGTAAAGAGCCTTCACTTAGCAGCATGCTAACCACAATAACAAACATCAGCTGATTTATCTCTTCATTCCCAATAGCAGGATTCTGAGACAGACACCCATGGGGCTGCTTCTCATATTATGGGATTTATGATGAAACACAAATATAAATCAAATGTCACATATCAAGAAAAGCCAACAGATCCTTAAGACACAATCTGATAGAAATCCAAACACATGTGTTGGGATCTGTAATCTGGATGAGAACACTTCTGTTTTTTTTATTTTTCAATCATTTTTTATCATTTTATTATTATATTCTGCTTATGCCTCTTAAAATAATAGTTCTGTCAAAAGTAAAATACATTGTCACTGTTTACTCGCCCTCTTGTCTTATCATTCTGCAGAACACGAAAGAAGATATTTGTAAGAAGGTTGGCAATCGAACAGCGTTGGCACTCATTCACTACCATTGGACACACAGCAAAGCAAGTGATTGGAGGCCAGTTGCCGACATTCTTCCAAATATCTTTGTTTGGTGCTCTCCAAGGAAAGAGAGTGACACATGTTTGAAATGTTACGACATTTTTTGAGCGAGTCGTCATTTTAAGTATGTGACACGGAATGGATGTTCAGGGCTTGTAGATGACGTTGGTCTCTGACTGTCACAACATTCTGTATCACATCTGTGCGAAAGTCATTTCAGCATGTGATGTCGTGTAGCTGTAATGCCTGTTCTGTGTTGTCATCTATAAACGAGGGATTGAAAGATTTTATTTTTGTAGACTCGCTCTCTGCTTGGTGTGTTTGAGGACGATGCGGCCGCCATCTCCAGTTATTTCAGTCAACTCTTCACCGCCATGCGAAGGATCTATGATGCCCAGGTGACAACAAACTCACTGCCCGCAAGGAAAAAACATCACCCGTTCATTTATCGCCCTGAAAAACCAAACACATTACATTATACCCGCTTTCATTTATTTATTTAGCATTATTACGACCGGGAAGTTGTTCCCGATATAAAAGTTAAACTAATGACTGCATTCTGTACTGCCTTTTTATGTATTATTTATTTAAATCTATTTATTCCTATTATTATATTATTTCATCAACATTTTTTGAATTTATGTGTAATTGTGTTAGGTTTTATATTGGATATTTCTTATTTGTTAATAAATGAGTCATTGATCAACGAAATGAGCTATTTTTCCCGAAATAATTGTGATTTGAATTTATGTCAATATTGAGTGAGCCTTGTTTGATATGAATTTTTTCCCTTTGATTTTAAGAATTAATATGATATGATGTTGTTTAATTTTTCCCTCATTTCGATTTAGAATGAACTGAGCGCTGCCACTCATCTGACCTCCAGATTACTGAAGGATTACGAGAAACAGGTAATTTCCGTCATGTGTCAGTTTATCGTGCAATACTTTCAATTCATAATCTCATGAAGTTTGGATCTCTCAGCGTTTTCCTCTGGGGGGTGAAGATGAGGTCATGAGCTCCACTCTGCAGCAGTTTGCCAAAGTCATTGATGAGGTCAGAATGACATCACTTCCTGTGAGATTGTTGTTGGGTTTCATGGTGAATAGATGATGTCTTTCCTAACCGTTCTCCGTTTGTTCTATCTCAGCTCAGCTCTTGTCATGCGGTTCTGTCCACTCAGCTGGCAGATGCCATGATGTTTCCCATCACACAGTTTAAAGAGAGAGACCTGAAAGGTATAAGACTGCAGTGCATTATGGGGATCTTGCATTGTTGTAGTGGCGCAGCATATTGGAATATATAATTCTGCAGTATTTTATTGTTTAGAGTTTTACGTATTTATTAGTAGTTGTATAGTTTTTTTTATATATATATATTTCAATATATTTCCACCTTTTTTGTAGATTTTTGCAATCATGACCATATGACTTTGTTATTCCTCAGATGGCATATTCATTTATAACTTTATTTCTCATTTCTGTCTAGAAATTCTCACCTTGAAAGAAGTGTTTCAGATTGCCAGTGATGGTAAGCAGCACTTACTGTGACACCTAAAATAACATTAGAAATGTTATCCCTGTCATGTGTCAACATTGAACTCACAGTTTTTTTCAATGTATTTCAGATTATGACGTGGCTATTAACAGATACAGTCGTCTATCTAAACGGAAGGAAAATGAGAAGGTATGTTGGTTGGACGATGAGCCAGTGGTTTGCATGTCACAGTGTGATGAATGTAATGTGTCTTCATTGCTGAATGTTCTGGCATTGTTCAGTTCTGCGCTGTGAAGATCTTCATTTAATGAAACACAGTTAGATTTGGCCTGAAAGTTGAGCATCTGTTACTCACAGATAGTTGGCAGAGATCATGTGTCCTTGTGTAGGACAAGAGGAAAAAAACAAAAACGGAACAATTAGATGAATCAATCAATTCTTTTAGATATAATCATTATCTTGGTCTTATTTTAAATAATTGATTAGTGCTGCTGTTAAAAGAAAAGGTGTAATTGGGTTTCATCTTATCATTTCCCAAAGAATAAAACCTTTTTTTTCTTCAATTCTACACATGTCGACTTTTTTAGAAATTATATTTTATATTTAAATATAAAATATCATCAGTCATGTGGTTTGTCTTGAATGTTGAGAATATCATAAGTAAAAATGTTAAGTTAAGGTGTCTGCTTTGACAGGTAAAATCTGAAGTGATGGAGGATGTCTACACCTCCAGGAAAAAGCAACATCAGACCATGATGCACTACTTCACCTCCCTCAACACACTGCAGTATAAGAAAAAGATGGCTCTGTTAGAGCCCTTACTGGGATATATGCAGGCACAGGTATCTATAGAATCCTATTGTATGATAATGTCCTCAGTGTGAATCATAACAGTCTCTCTCTCCCTCTCTCTCTCAATCTCTCCCTCTATCTATCTTTTTCAGATCAGTTTCTTTAAACTGGGATCAGAGAATCTAACTCAGCAGTGGGAGGAGTTTCTGACTAACATTGGAACCAGCGTACAGAAGTAAATCTCTGCTTTCATACGTTACATTTTAATCTGAGGATTTTAAAGGGTGTACAGTATTTAGTACAGAAACTGTTGTGCAGTAACGTTGAATTCCTGTTGTTTCCTGATGCAAATGAGTGGTTTTTGGAATTTGCATGACATTTATTTGCCAACTGGTATTCAAAATATCTTTAGACAGGGCCACTGTGTTTATCTTAGAAAATGTGTTTAGAACGCTCCCTGCTTACAGGACAATATTTATGCTTGTTTCCCAAAACTGTCCCCTTGATTTTGTACCTGTGGATAGACCATTTAGAATGGAAAAATCCCTGTGGCTTTCTTTTGTTTTTAACACAAAAGAAGATATTTATAAAAACACTAAACCCAAAAGACCTTAATTGCAGAACGCAAATCCACTTGAGACATTTCTCAAAATATCTTCTTTCATGTTTCATATACAGGTGAGTAATAAAAATGTTGTGTCTGTAGCGTTCGCAGGGAGATGGACAGTGAAGTTGAAACGATGCAGCAGACGATTCAGGACATGGAACAGGCCAGCGATCAGCTCTACATGCCCGACCCCGACCCAAACAAGATCCCAGTCAACCGCAACCTGACTCGCAAGGCCGGTTACCTCAACAGCCGCAAGTAAGAGAAAAACATAAAACCTTGTCAGCATTTGTGCTTTTATATCTCATGAGAGTACGCTTCTCACCTGCAGTAAAACAGGTCTGGTTTCATCCACCTGGGACCGTCAGTACTTCTTCACCCAGGGAGGAAACCTCATGAGCCAATCGCGCGGTGCCGTGGCCGGAGGTCTGGTCATGGACATCGATAACTGCTCCGTTATGGCAGTGGACTGTGAGGATCGAAGGTTCTGCTTCCAGATCACAGCGTTTGATGGAAGGAAGTACGATCTGAAATTTAACTTCATGATCAAATGTGGAACCTGTTAAAGTGTGATTGAACTTCATAATTGTATTTTTTACTGTAGGGCGGCTGTTTTACAGGCAGACAGCAGGAAAGACTGTGAGGAGGTAACACAACTTTTCTTAAAACAACATTTCAATAAAAAAAAAAAAATGTGTGCTTAAGATGTTCATCTCTTATACCAGTGGATTGCAACAATAAACAACATCTCCAAGAGAATATACCTCAGTGAAAATCCTGAAGTAAGTATAAAATTTACTTTGAATTCACCACATACACCATTGTGAAAAGTTGCCTTATTATATATTTTTGGGGAATCTCTAAAACGTTTGTCAGGAAACCGCCGCTCGTGTGAATCAATCTGCTCTGGAGGCTGTCACACCATCGCCTTCATTCCAACAGCGTCACGAGAGCTTCAGACCAAACACGTAAGTCCCACAACTCTCCCACTGTTGTAGAGATCATTGCGAGTTTTCTCATCCGTTCTTCATCTGTAAAGTCAAGGTCGACCGAGAACGGCCCGGTCGGCCAGTCAGTGTTCTGCTGGTTCTGAATCCCCGGCGCTGTCCTCTCTCTCTCTGGACTCACTGGTGGCTCCTGAAACTCCCATCCAGTTTGACATCATCTCACCCGTCAGCGAGGAACACGCGAGCCAGACCAAGAGCGGTGCTCAGGGCAGGTAAAGTGTTCCTAAAAGGATTGTTGTTATGGAAAGAATTGGCATTTAGGTTTGTGTTTGTGTGAAAGAAGGACTAACCCGTTCGGGGAGTCTGGAGGGTCACAGTCAGAAGAGAGGGAAGGTAAGTGTCTGATCACTTACAGAAGGACATGAGCCATTAAGAACTAGATTCATGTGATGTGTGTGTCGACTCTTCAGACTCAATTCTGCATCAGCTGTTCATCGTGAGGTTTTTGGGATCAATGGAAGTGAAGGCCACGGAGAACGCTGACGTCATCTATGAGACCATGAGACAGATCCTGGCCGCTCGAGCCATCCACAACATCTTCAGAATGACAGAGTCTCATCTGGTCGTCACATGTGACTGTTTGAAGTTAGTTTTTACTGGAAAATGACATCATATATTATATCTAACAATAGTGCAACTCTCATAAGAGGTTGTTATTTTTATTTTCAGACTTATTGACCCACAGACACAAGTCACAAGACTTCGGGTGAGGCAACAGCACAATGGCTCCATTAAACAAACTATTTCCTATACATTGGATAATTGTGTGTTGTTGTTTAACGATTTCCTGCTGTGTCTCAGTTTCCTCTCTCCAGTGTCGTGCTGTGTGCAACTCATCAAGAAAACAAACGTTTGTTTGGTTTCGTGCTTCAGACGGCAGGGGGTCGAGTCGATGGACGGCCTGTCACCGTCTGCTACGTATTTGAGTCAAACAATGATGGAGAAAAGGTGCGAAGCTTTGAGGATCTATACGGCTATACATAATGTTGAGAAAGCATAGTGATGCTGAAGTGCCCATGCTTTAAAGAGGAAGTATCACAGTGTTTCATGCATTATAAGTGCTTTACATTTACATTTACAGGCCAGACGCTATTATCCAAAGCAACTAACATAGCATTTTTCAATTGATTACAATTATTTGCCATCCCTGCTATCCCATGCATGATCTTTACACTTAATACACTTTAATATATGTATGCATGTATAAAAACATAAGACACACTTTAATAAACGTTGCAATAGAGAGCAAGTATATAAAACCCATGTGTTGATTGTTTTTTGTATGTGGCACAGATATGTGACAGTGTGGGACTGGCAAAGCAGATCGCCCTTCATTCTGAGATGGTGAGAATATATGTACTGCGATTCAAAGTTTGATGTCATCTTAAAGTCATTTTGTTGAGGGACACTGACATTCTTACAGCTGTTTTTTCTTGATCATGAATTCTTGATAATCTTCATTTGTTTGTTTTATGACAGGACCGTAAAGCCACACAGAAACAGAAAGATTTACAAAAAGTCAAAGAGAAACAGAAGGAGGAGCTCAGTAAACAGAAACAGATTGAAAAGGTAATTTACACGCACTTTTCATTCACAATATTGTGTCGAATGTTTAAGCACATGTGTCTATATATTTACATTTGTGCAATATCATTCCACGGTTGTTTTGTCACAATCACAGTTGTTTTACTTCATGTAACAGTTGGAATAATGTGTCTTTAAATTCTACAATTCATTTATGATAATAATGAACAGAATAAATAATTATTATGTTTCTAATCTATTATTAAATTTTTTGTTTTATTATAAAAGTTATCAAATATTATCCAGTCAAGATTAAGCATTGAATCTGTTTGTAAAATACATTTCTAATAAGTCTTTTGAAAACCTCCAGGATCTTGAGGAACAAAGCCGTTTAATAGCCGCCTCCAGTCGGCCCAACCCCTCAGCCGCTGATGGACAGTTCTTAGTCCTTAGTAACAGCCCATCAGAGGAAAGTGAAGCAGGGGAGGAGGGGCAAAAGAAGGGCGAATCAGAGGCCTGACAGTCAATCGACGAAAATCAATCTCCGACACTTTATTTCCTTAAGGATCAAATATGTAAGGTGTGACTGCAGAATGAAACACAATAACTCAAATTTAAATAAATTTCAACATATGCTTTGATATAGGGACACAAAATCCCTCAGATGTTGTGTTATTTGTAAGAATCCTGTATTTTATACCATATCCGTTTTTTGTAATTAAATTTGCTTTCAGAAGGGTTTTATGTAGACTGCGTGTGTGTCTGTTTGTGTGTGTGAGTGAGTGCGTGTGTACGTGTGTGCGTAATTGTGTGGGGATTCACTACCATGACAAACCTAAATACATAAAAATTGCACGTGTGAATATGAGATTTAAAGACATTATTAATACTGTATGTCGGGTGTATTATGTACCATGTTTTATTGCTGCATGTGTTTCATTCATGTCACATCAACATTGAGAGAATTAATAGGGCTTATAATGATTGCAAAAGGTTGTTTTCTCTACAAAGTTAATGTTTCTTTTTATGAAGATCTAACATTTGTTTTACGATCTCTTGCATTGTTTTTTAAATACACAAACACTAGAGTGTCTTTTATTCTGACATTAATGTCATGTTAATAACCGATGATTTTCTTCTTGCCTAAGATCAAGGTAGAAATGTATTTGTATGACCCTGCTGTATGAACATGGGTCAATATATGGAGTTAAACCCGAGGGTTTTAACATTAATAGTATGTTAACTTTTGTTTTGAAGCTTCTTGAAATGATGGGCAGGGATAAATCTACAACTTCTGATTGAACTATTGTGTCATCCGTTGCTTTGGTTTATTGTTGTGTCTCTGTAAAATCAGCCGGTGATTTATGGGGTTAAATGAAGGTATTAAAAATCTGTTTTGAGTTGATTTGCTTTTAAATATGTGAAAATTTATCTTTTTTATACACCTTACAAATTAAAAAAGTAATGGTTTCAAAGTTCCTCCTATATAACGTGATTTGATTTTAAGTTTAAAAACAGTGTAACAGCTTTACAATAAAACTGGTCTTGCAAAACACTATCCCAAATGTGTCAAAGAGTTTAAAACAAAGTGTAAAAGCTAAAGTGATTTGCTATTCATTTCTAATTAGTCTTCAGTTGGCTTTGCATTTCAACAGCACTAATTGGTAAACTCTTTGCAAAACAAAAGAGATACAGAAGCTGCTGAATGCACTCCCGGAGCCCAAGACAAATAAACAAGTCCCTCATTTATTAAAAGCAACCAGACGAGATCAATTCACCTTTGAATGAAACAATTATGACATGCGGCTTCCAGCAAATTGCCAGGCAGCTATTGTCCCATTGTGTGGCACAGCATCTTTCTCCCATGCATGTCCAGAGAGAAAGGGAATATTCAGCAGGATTAGTTTAAACAGCATTAGCCTTCATTATTCTTTTAAACTCGTGTGCTAGAAAATAAGGTAAATAAGATTAGGCACTAGTCGACTGCTTTCTCATAATGCTGGAGATCCTGCAGGAGGAAATCCATTCCTGAGAATGGAGCCTAATTTTCTACCTGGTGGGTAAAAATAATGGCACATCAGCTTTGTTTTGTCCCATTCAAAAGGGCTTTGGGGGATTCGGTGTCCCCAGAAGATAACAGGGTAGTGCTTCAGGTCGGAAAGCCTCATTTGGACACCGAATTACCTGGAGATCCAGAGACCCCATGGTGAGGTCTGGCGATTCACATGTAAAACACTCCGAATCTGGGTTTAAATGATGACGTTTCTGGGACCCCGAGCTCGGGTTTATAAGCAGAACCTCTGGGTTTCACATCGAACCGGAGCAGACGAACCCTTGGCATCTCCAAATGTCCTCTCTCACCATCAGTGCCCACCAGAACAACACCATGCGTACGCAGTCGGCCTTCACCATCGACAGCATTCTGGGATTAAACAGATCTGATCAGAGAACAGCACTTTCAGCACCTCATCGACCCTGGGCAGGTAAAACAACTTTGAATATACATTGAATGTTTGCATTATGTATTGTTTAGAAACCACAAAGGAAAACAACAACAACAACAAAGAACTGTATTTGAATAATGTAAAAGGGAATCCCATTCTCGGTTTATAAGAATCTTGAGATGCCTTGAATTGACTCAAGTTTTCTTGTTCAAGTCATGTATTTGATTTCTTTCAGATGTGAAGCCTGCATGTCAGAACCGTCTCATTGTGTCAGAGAGTGAGGGTTCAGTTGATCTGAGAGTAAACGAAGAGTACAGTCAATCTTACAGTAAATCCTCAGGAGAGACTTACAGAAGAACACTGAACTGGTACATCGGACGCAGGCCCAGGACGGCTTTCTCCAGTGTCCAGGTAAACATTGTTAAAAAATGTTCATGTTTGAAACCCAAAATAAAATCAGTGGAGTTAAGGATGAGCTCTTAATTGATCACCCCTTCACATGAATGTAGGTGTAATAATTGTTTTTTATTACTTTTGATGTTTTAATGATATTATTTCTCCCGTTCAGATCAAGATCCTGGAGAGTGTGTTTCAGGTGAACTCATACCCTGGCATCGACATCCGCGAAGAACTCGCTAAGAAATTACACCTGGATGAAGATAGAATTCAAGTAATGATATGTCTGTTAGCAACTCTTTGTCTGTTAATAGACAAAGGACTATATAATATTACATAAACATATATTGAAAATTTAGTTTGGAATGAAGTGGTTTCATTTAATGTAATAATGTATATAAGTTGGTAAATAATCACATGGGTAAGGGATACATTTGCTGTGTATGAATAAATAATGTTTGCGTGTGTTTGATTTTAGATTTGGTTCCAGAACAGAAGGGCAAAGCTGAAGCGCTCACACAGAGAATCTCAGTTCATGATGGTGAAAAATGTCCTCGGTGATTTACAAACCAACAGAGAGAAGCAGTGAATGTACATAACACGTTTGCTCTTATTATTTCTCTGTTGTGATATTGTAATATATATATATACACACACATAAATGTTCATTATAGCCTCATGTCCTGATTTATTCATTGTTATCGTATATTATTGGTCTAAATAAAGACTTTTTTCAAACTCTTTTATGAGTGGGATTGGGTTGACCT
>CM065676.1:1920000-1935559 GCA_033220385.1 Triplophysa yarkandensis
CAGTGGATCAGCATTAGAAGGATTAAATACGTTGCATCATGTGATGTTGTTGAGTAAGAGCAGTGCTGCTGTACATTACGGACCAAATTGACTATGGCAACATAACTAGTGCTATTCAGTTATATAAATAAAAGAATGAAATGTTATATTTGTTGATATAGCTGTTTACTCGTGAAATGTGTGCACAGTTGTTTTAACCGTCAATATTCAGAATACACTTTCTTTTTCAAGGCATTGTCTTATCGATATTTCATCTGTTGCATCACAGACTCTTAACAATGAGTCACAATTCTTTGGTGCCCATAATTCTCAACATGTTTTTGAGGTCCTACTTTCATGACGTTCAGTTAAAACTTTCAGTTTCCTATGTGATGAATCACTTTGTGTATGTCTTGTCTTCGTTAGATTAGATATGAAAGCGAGAGAATCTATCGTATTTATTTGTGTATTATGTGACAGGCGATGGTAAAGGTTTTTAATTTGGTTCGCAGCGGTTTATTCTCTCTGTCTCGCTGTCATTTTTATGCCATCTGTGCAGTCGTTAGTTTATTACATACCATCTCTATACTGCTCGATTCAGAGCCTGATAAATGTCCTTCATTTATATAAATGAATAACGGAATGTATGTAAAGCACGTGGATGTAAACATGCTTATTTTTATCATGATCCTCTTTCTTTTTTGTTAGAACTGAGAGATAATTCTGACACACACTGTCTTGCTCAAGATAAATAAAGTAACATACCACATTTTGTTTTGTGCACTTAAGTGTCAGTGTGTGTGTGTTATATAAACAATTGAGGTCTATGTTATGGCCTCATGTAAAGTGTGTGCGTGTGTTCGTATAACTTGTGACTCTGATTTAATTATATTAAACACAGTTAAAGTAGTATTTCAAAATAGCACATGAAATGCATGATCTTTCTGCATAACTTAATCTTATATTTTTATCATATTCTCTTATCCAGGACAAATAGGGACCTTTGAGCTAAAAGAGCGCATGAGGTCAGTAGGTCTTGTATTTCATTGCATTTGGTTTCTGTGTAAGTATAAAATAATTTAAATGGATTGTTAATTTGAATGTAATGTTTTGTGCTTTAATGGCTTCTGCATGATACTCAGTGCGTTCTTAAAGAAGGCCATAGATAAGAGTTTTGAGCAGTCATGTTAACCTTATTTCTACCATTCTGTCCTCATGTCTCGTCTCTTCGCTCCTTCGATTCATTGATGTAGGAGGACATAGAAACATCCTTTAGCTCTTTATAATAGAAAGTAGGCCAGTGGTCTCATCATAAATAAATAAACATTAAGACATGTGAATACTAACATCCTATTTCTCCAGCTCTGAACTCTGAGATGAATCAAAAGCCCAGAGAAGCTGTTTATTCTTTCATTATTCTGATATTATGTGCACAATTATTTGGCAATTGATTTTTTACCATATCATCATTTGAAGTTCTAACTTTGAGCTTCATAAACCTAAATGTTTGTAGGATTAAATGCATGTCAGGTGATTTGTGTAAGGAGGGAGGGTGAAGCTTAAGGAGATCAACACCCAATGCCAAGATGTGCATAATTATTAGGCAGTTTGTTCTCCTCGGAAAAGTCTCGGAAAACTGTACAAAGTCTTTCCCAGGGATGCAGCACTTTTGAAATATTTAAGATATTGGTGGGTGATCGAAGAGTCATCCGATGTTTTTTAACAAATGGTCAACAGGGTTGCAAGAAACGTGTCGAGAAGAAAAGGACACGAATTAACCACCAAAGATTTAAAAGATGGAAACATAAACATTTTCTTCAAACTGTGGTATAGGAAAAGTCTGCATCTTTCAAGAAGACTTTGATTTTTATGCAAAACAACGCTCTATCACATGCATCGAAGTACTTGACTGCATGGCTTGTCAGTAAAGGCCGTAAACATGAAAAACAATTGATATGAACGCCATCTACACCTGACCTTAACCCCATTGAGAACTTTAAGGCCCTTCTAAAGCAGGATATTTCCAGTGACTGTAAAAAGTACACCTCTCTGAACATTGTCTGAGAGGCTGTGGCTTCGGCTACACATAAAGTTGTTTCTGAACAGATCAAGAAGACTGACTCTGTGAATGGAAGGCTTGTGACTGTTATCGTAAAGAAGGGTGATATATTGGTCACAGATGATTTTTTTCTATTGCCTTATTGTAAAGTTTATTATTCTCATTTTAACTGGTGAAAATAAAGAAGTGAGAAGGTAAAATCTTGTTTTTTTTTTCGTTGCATAATATCTGCACATGTAGATTTGACACTTTTTTTTTTACCAAAAGCACGGTAGTTGTACAATAACAAAATTCATTCTCAAAAATACAACTTGCCTATTAATTGTGGACACAGTGTAAAGTGTTCTGATGGGTTCTTGAAGAGATGCAACCCAAGTGTTTTATACTGTATTTGAGTGTGTGGGAGAGATGAAGCAGATCTGTTGTGTTCCATTTGTCATTTTAGAAAAGCATCTGCTGAATGATTTCAGTTCATCTGGAGTGAGAAACACTTTCTGTTAGCACTGCTGTTGGTGTTTGCGAACTCCTTCGTCTGTTAAAGGTTCTTATAAGTGTATTATATTTAGGTTGATGTTTAACGGTTTCTGTAACTTATTGCACAAATGCCAACGCTGTTTAGCTTTATTAATTGGATGGTAAATAGTCTGACAAACATTTTTAAGAGTGTAGTTTTTCAACCGGACAAAACCGGTCTATACTCTCCGGGTGTGATTCCAGCTTAAATTGATAGGGGAAAATTAAAGATGCATGCATCTCCACGTTAAGAGACGTCACCTCTCCGGGCAACATGCGCTAAGCTGCTGTCAAATCACAACCCAGAACCGCTGGCCCAACTCGTTCCTTATTTCTGAAGGAGGGACTTCGTCGTACAAGGGAATTATCAGCCGTTTTAATGACAGTGAAAACCGAGGTATACAGATTAATTAATTGTGTTTTTTTACATGCGAAACATAAACACAAAGTTTAAAGACTGCCATCAGATCACCATGTTCTAATTTGCTTTCACTATAACATCTAGGGCTGGTCTGAATATCATTTTGATCTTGGAATATTCGGTAGTAATCAATATTAAATTTTCGAAGCATCGAAAGTGGGGGCTAAACATATATTTTTATCTTTAATGAAGTTAGAAACACACATTTATTATTTACAGAATGTTAATTCAATTGCACGCTGTCTTTAAGTGTAGTCAATTTAAAGTGCTCCAACACAGTTGATGGTCACAGCATTTTTTGTGTTCTCTCCTAGATAAACCAAATTAAGATGTTGGCATCAACGCACGGGCCAGTCATATTATATTAGAGACCTGCATTTCCCCAACAAAGTTTTGCTCCTAAAGCCAGCCTGTTGAACAGAATGAAAAGCGTAATCTCTTAACACACTAAAGTCATTTTAAGTTTGTAATTCAATCTGTGTTTATGCATGGGTTATGCATAATGATATCAAACATAAGAACATTTAACAAAAGACACTTAAAGATCTCTCCGGGACTCTTATGCGGATTGGTCTGCACATCAGTGATGTCTGATGCACAGAATAATTGGAGCAGTTTGGGACACAGTGACGCAGTGCTCCATGTAATCTTGATGCACATGTCATTCATTTTTTCGTATGGTTAAATTAAAGCACACACATGTCCTTCAAGCCTTCAGATGTGCATTTTGATGCAGCGGTATACCAAGCTGCTTTTTGTGCCTGAGCAAATTTATCTAAATGAATGAAGTATATAAACCATCCCAATATACTTTTTTATTGTAACATAGTTGGTATCCTTCATATTATGCATTTAAATCCACATTTAAGCACAGTTGATGAAAGCGACCTGTGCCTAAACGACCTACACAAAGTAGTTCAAACAATGGTTTTTAATATGAATGTAATTGAGAAAAGAAAAACTAAAATACTGAATATTTTATTATTAAACCAATGTAAACTGTTCTAATGGCTCCAGCGGTTAAAACAGTTTTTCATTGCTTGAGGACATCAAAATGTAAATTTACGAAAAATTGGGTATGGGAATCTGAAGCCACAGCTTTATAAAAGGAAGGGTTGTGGTTTAATGAACAGCTAAAAGGATATGAACGTGGTTTAGACGTGAGAATCACAAGCCCCTTTAGATGCGAAAGCAGACATAGGTTCACACATCGGCTTTACTTCATCTCAGCTTCTCCTCAAGAGCTGCACGTCAGAGGCGAAGTCTGTTGCCGTAGCGACAACCAATAAGAGTGTAGACAGTAAAGTTCACCTGATCTGATCTTCAGGTGTGCGTAAATCTGATATCAGTAAACCTGTAATCTCCCGAATACCTTCCTCCGATTTGATATCACAGATTTCATTCCATCAGTGAGTGAAATGTAGGCGGGTGTCCTGTCCGACTGGTTTTTATGTGATGTGTTGCTGGATGAAACGGCAGCTTTGGTTTGTGCTTTCCCCTGGATATCATTGGAAATGACTCCTCCGTCTTCCCCTGGTTATAAAAACTGAAATAAACAACACATCCCACACAATCTCTCGCCAGTTCAGTATATTAAGACAAAAACAGAATAAACACGATTCCCGCTGGGTTTTCTGTGGGATCATTCATCCTGATTGAAGATGGGTTTGTGTGTGCGTGTGTATGTGTGTATGTGTGTGTGTATAGAGTTTCTGTCAGGGTTTGGAGGATGTAGAGGGAATGGCTGGCGGAGCAGGTGAATGTGGGCACGTTGCTCTTGAAATGGTGCTGAGGATTTGGACCCTCATCAAACGGGCGTCTACTGTTCCATTGCGTCAGAACTCCCTGTTATATAACCTCTAGTATGACAGTCTGGTCCTAAAATTCTATCTGGTTTTTGTCTCTGCTTTGGTAAAAGGAAGATTGCATTGGATATTGTATGACATTTAGAAAGATGATGGGATGAGCTCAACAAATGCATCTTCCTGTTTTATACCAAGTCTTATAACCCGTTTTAACGTATGTAATCTTTAATCCCTGGGTGAGCTTCTAAAGATACAAAACACTTTTCATTGGATGCTTGTAAGTCCAGTGTTTCCCATAGTTTTAGCAAAGTGACGTGATGTAATTAACAAACATTATTTAATAATGAAGAAGAACACATTATACTATAGGTATGAATGAATATTATTTTTATTCTATTACCCATTCAGTGATGCTTACTGGTAAAGAAACACTAAACTTTCTGTGCCATTCTGCTTAGTTCAACATATTCGGCTTTATTCCTAAATTTTGAGATTCTGGATGTTATATGTCTGTGTCTCAAAATAAGCACTAGTAATTTGCTTCATAACTGTAAGAAGAAAAAGGTACTCTGATATACTACAGTAAATGATCCACAGGAAATACTGTGGGTTCTTAACAGCCCTTCTGATGTTAGAAATAACATGAATAAGTGAAAATAAATGAAAAACCATATTTTCTTCAGTAAAGATGAACCTCTGGTCATATTTCTTTATTCTTCTTAAAGTGTCTCTCTGCTTCCTGTGTTTTTCAGGTTCTCATCAGGATGTTGCAGTGATCGCTGGGAGTTTCTGATCGTGAAGATGGGGATTTATGGGTACCTGGCCTCGTTGAATCAGTCCAACCCTTCCAAAGATTTCTGCTTCTCGGCAAGGATCCGCAGTACCGTCCTGCAAGGCCTTCCCTTTGGAGGGGTTCCAACAGTCCTCGCACTCGACTTTATGTGCTTCCTGGTGAGTCTGAAGCATTTAAACTTCAGGTGATGCATTTCCAATGCCAAATATCTCCGGATTTAAGGAGAAATAGGACATTTGCTTAAGGGTATCAGGAGATTTTTAGAATAAGCTGTGAGAATTGGCACATAGTGAATGAACTCGGCTTTGCATGTCAGTTCATTTTAAACAATCTAATGACAGGGTTATTAAAATCATTAAAACTCAAACTCACGTCTGATCTTGTCATCGGAGAGCCTGTTGTTCTGCTAATGGAAGAGAAAATCATGGATTGACCTCTTTCAGCATGTGGATGTACAGAAGTGTGTCATGATGTAGTAATTGAAGCTCGGTCATGTGACCTGTGACCCGTATATTTCTCATGAATGAGCAAAAGTCTCACAATGATCTGCTTAGGACAAAACAAAAGCTGTTTAAATCAAGAGCAATTTTCTTCCATTTTCACAAATTTTATCAGTGTTTGTGTTTTGTATACATTTTTAAATGTTTTATATTACATAATATATTTCACAGTTTTTGAAAGCCATTGCTTTCTTAAATTGTTTCTATTCATTATTTTGTCTGTGCTATTTTTTCTTTCATCTACCCTTCCTTCGCTCTTACCTTTGGTCTATGCTCTCTGTCTCTCTTTTTGTTTCAATTTCTTTTTTAAGGAACTTATTTGTGTGATTATGTGTTACAATATTTCAATTAGACAATGTAATAAGTTTGAATTAAAATGATGGATACATATTTAAAATAGTATAAAGTGTAAAATAAAACGTGTCTCTCTCTGTTACAGTTTCTTCTATTTGTCTTTTCTATCTTGAGGAAGGTGGCGTGGGATTATGGCCGTCTGGCTCTTGTGACAGATGCTGACAGGTAAACGCACACCGCTGTTTATCATGTGTATTTTGCATATTTCCTTTAGGGATCACATTGTTTTTTCATCATGATTCTTCTGTGTATTCTCTGTAGAGTTTCTCTATTCTTAGCCCTCAGAATCCTCATCATTTAAGGCATTGGTAGACAATCTCCTACCCAACAAATAAAATCTATTATTTTAGTTGTGAAGACATTAGTCCAGATGGGCTGCACACATAAACATGTTTGAGTTTCTCTAGATGATGTGAGTTGATTCTGTTAGGTAGAGTTTCTCTCTCAGACTGATGTTCTTCTCCTCCATCTGCACCTGCATGTCTTTTCTTCTTCTGTCTGGAGATGTCTCAGTGTGACAGGGTTTAGGCAGGGAAGAATCATACATCTTTATTCATTATCTGCTCTGTTATTCTGTGTCTGTTCACACAGACAGTTTCTATTTTTATTGGTTGGGTTATTCTCCTGCTACTGGTGTGGAACAAAGCCAGAAATAGTCTCACACATATATCATATTCAGTCTAATTGATCCTGTTTTTTATGCTTCTTGTTCCTTAAAATAGTCGTAGCGCCTTTCATTATTAAATAATCTTTTAATAACTTAACATGGTTGTATAAGGGCTAAACAGTATGCGTTTATGACACCCGGCCACAGCATTTGCATAAATTTGACATTTATTTATAGGTTTAAAGCGCTTGTTTATGTCTTACCTCTGCTCTTTTACTTCACACACCTCCAAAGAGTGGACCTAGAAATATAAATTTGAAATTCCTTTTGAATCTAATAGTTGTATTCACACGCAGTCCAGCGTGTCATTTTGATATTGATATCGTTTGGTATCATCACTCATCAAAAACTCTGTAATAACACCTTCTGGAGAAAAGACATTAGTGTCTCAGGAAAGAATCTGGCTTGCACATATTCTCATTGTCTATGTTCTGGACATGTGAAGTTGCAGATGTACAGTGTGCAGTGGGTAATGGATAAATGCATAAAGACAAACCAATGTGGAGAATATGTACAAACCTGCCTTTAAAGGCGTTTATTTAAGGTACACAATGAAAATTCTGTCATCATTCACTCACCCAATAGTCCTTGATGACTAAATGACTTTCTTGTACATGACACAAAAGAAGACATTTTGAAGAATGTTAACAGCTGGCACCCATTCACTTGCATTTTTTTTTGTGTTCATACAACAGAAGTGATTGGGAGCATCCCCTGTTAAATTATAAACTTAATTCAAAATATCTTCTTTTGTGAAAGAAATAGGGATAATAAATAATGAAAGAATCACTTTAAAGAAATCATTGTGTCATTGCAAGTGCTCAGTTCTACGCAATATGAAAGTAATGATAATGTAAAAGTAATGATAGTCATATTGTAATAAACATACATTTAGAGGCAATGATGTGTAAATTGGCAGGTGTAATAAACTTGATAGTCATGAAAGATATTAACAGTGAAACAGGTTTCATTTTCTAAATGGAAAATATCTTTTTTTTTTTTTTTTGAGCAAATTGTGCTCAAAGATTTGTTTAAATGTACATTAACATCTCTGTGTTCGCAGCTGAATGTCCGCAGACGGATATTAATTGATAAAAATGAATTTTTCTTCCCTCAAGTTCATTTTTGTCCTCTTTATTTCCCAAGACAGAAGAGAAGATTCAGTAGGCTGGAGGAGCGCGAGTAGTATGTTCTTTAAGTTCTTCTGAAATGTCACTCATGAACTAACTGTTCTTGTCTTCTGCCGATAAACTTGTGAGGTTTCTTCACTTTTAACTATTCTAACACATCACAGGTCGCTCGTTCTTGTCTTCAGAGTTTGTGTGTGTTAAGGATGGATTGCTCTGCTGAATGTTTTCTCTTATTGCTCACCGAATATCACGTTTCCTCTGGCCTGGTGTGTGCGTGTGTTTGTTTCTTTCTAAAGAATCTAACCGGTTATGGTTGATGTGTTTTTGTGATTTTTGTGACATGACACCAGCACAAGAAAAGAACGCAGTAACTATCAGCCGGTACACAGGTAACAGCTGTACAGTGTTTGTGTCCCTGAAGAGTAAATTCAACAAACACCCTTGAGATCTGTGATTCATCCTGACACCATTTAGATTGTGTTTTTACACTGTTGAAACTTGTGAATGTAGATGGATGTGATCTCAGTAGGCCCTGGTATCCTTAATCTCGCGCTGATTGTTCACATTCATTTGGTATAAATGAACTTCTTATGCCTTCTAGAAAAATCCTTATGGACAGGAAAACATATACTGTAGGTGGTTTCATATTCAAATAGTCATAATCTGCGAATATTTCTTTGTTCTGGTGAACACAGAGAAAGATATTTGAAAAAAAGCTTGTAACTTAACAGTTCTTGGATCCCATTGACTATCATAGTTACACCTGGATGTGTCTGGAGCTGTCGAATGCGGGGTCTGTTGTGTTGCTTAAGTCTTGTAAAAACATTTTTAATAAATGTACTTATTGTAATTTTGATTTCATTCTTTTGAAGCTCTGCTTTTATTTAAGTTGAGACGCAAGTAGCTGGACAGATTCAGATAAGCCAGAGATGAAGAAGACTCGAGTTCTTGTCCTCACGGGTCTTTTTTACTTCAGTTAGATCAATGAATCTGTCAGTCATCCAGATCTACAGAGAAAAAAAGCATTAGTAGGGACTTTTTCCATTTCCACTTGAGACCAGTTTAGAATCGTGCCATGAGTTTCCAAGACATGTTAAAATCAGTAAGATTATTTCATTCTGAAATTTGTTTTTGCCTTAGTTTAGTATATTCTATTATGTTCAAGGAAGTGTATTTCAGCTGTAGCACATAAATACTTAATATCCCATAAGCTCCCAGATCAGACTGACCTACATTCACATGAGTAGAGAATCTGATGTTCACAGACCTGAAGGTTCAGATGTCCCAGTGGTTTTTATTATTTCAGGGCTTCAGAATAACTTCTAACCATCCGACTCTATTTCTCTTTTATTTCTCACTGGTGGTCTTTCTCTTTTTCTCTGTGTACAGTGTGGCATCAGCTCTGCATTCTGAAACACCGGACCATTACGAACGTCTGACCTCGTTGTCCAGCTCAGTGGATTTTGAACAGCGGGACAACGTAAGCCAACTGTCAATCATTATTCTCTGTATCGTCTGGCTCCTCCTCCTGTGTGTGTACAGTGTGTTTTTATGTCTCGTCTCTTACGCGTTATAAAAGTTCGTTTGTATGTTTCGTCTTTTTTGTGTGTGGTTCTCAGGGTCAGAATCATGTTGTTGAGGTTGGTTAGGATGTCGGTACTTGAAGGTTTTAAATAAACACCATCATTATGCACTTTGCATTTCATGAATCTGACGTCAGACTTGTTTTTGTAAATAACACATTTCCAGAAGAGCAGTTAAGCGTCTCGCAATCTTCTTGGTTCCCTGCGGACTTTCTAGGTTTTTTTTCGAAACACTCACCACACGTCAACGTTACATCCGCTGTCGTAATAGAGAGCCAACACGTCCTCCATCGTTTGGTTTTTAATCATGTTGGTAATGAAGCAGCACTTTCTGTCCTCAGTCCTGCTGCCGTCCTTGAATGTTCCCAAAGCCTCGAGGACAAACTGACTCGACTAAACCCTTCACACAACCTCAGGATGTCTTTAAGAGAATTACAGGGAAATGTGGGAGGCGGTCTGCTATATTTAGGCTCTGATCCAAACTTACACTATCAATTCAAGTTGAAGGTCATTTTTATACTAAAATATAACTCATCTGAGCTATCGATTATATTGACCGACGTATTACAAACCTTTGATTCAGTATATGTGACATCTCAAACCCACACCCACACAATCTTCAGTCTGTTCACCAGCTGCTTAAGAGATCACTGCAGGACTTGGGCATCTCCAGCCGCCTTCACCTGTGATCACCTGTAATCCTGGCACAGAAATGCCCACATGATTGTTTTATTGGCCTGGATAAGTGAGAATGAATGATGCTATCAAACCTGGAACAACTATTAATTGTTTTTTGTTCTCTCTTCAGGGTTTTTGCTCATGGTTGACAGCCATATTTAGAATCAAGTAAGTGATTCTTTCCATTTAAAATGATAGCTTTTATACCCTTCATTCTTTCTTTATCTGTTTTTATCATGAAGGGTGACATGATTTTTCTATACAGAGATGAGGAGATCCGGGAGAAATGTGGAGAAGATGCTGTTCACTATTTGTCGTTCCAGCGACACATCATCGGTCTGCTGGTGGTGGTGGGAGTTTTATCGGTGGGGATCGTCCTGCCGGTCAACTTCTCAGGCAACCTGCTCGGTGAGTCCCGAGGTTAACTTGTAAAGTGTGTCATTTTCTGAAGAGCAAAATCAATAGAAGAAACAGGTTCAGTTTAATGTTGATGCACATGCAACTGAAATGGTATTGAAATTTGTTAATAATTTAGAAGAAACAAATATATTATTGCAGTTTTTTTGAGTTGTTTGGAAAAAGTTTAAAATATTTTGTATTTTAAACCACTATAAATTTATCATCAAGCAAATCGCATTCATTTAGTCATGGATTATTTTTATTTCTTACGGCTTTTGGAGATTCCAGGTTCTGGTTGCAGAAAAAATCGCTTCGCATCAGTGACATCATGTGCAGACATCCTATTAAAATCTATATTAACATTAATGTTTGATCAGTGCTGATCTCTGGCTGATAGTGAAACTGTCATCACCGTGAGATTGGTCTTCGGTGTGACGGTTGCATAGTTGAACGACTGTGGCAAGGAATGAACGAAAAAGGGGTAAAATCGTGAAGGTGTTGAACAGAAGAGAATCAAAACCTTTAACCTGAATGAGCAATGTGAACAGTCAAATGCATCTCTCTTTTTGTTTATATTTCACTTTCCCAAACTTGCCTTCTCATCTCCCATGATCCTTTGCTTTTGTGTCCCATGAAATATTTTACGTTCTGTACATTCTGTCTCTGCTGAGAGGTTTGGTTCATTCCTGATGTTTTGATATTTTAGGGATATTGTTTCTTTTTTTGTGTAAAGTTGATCGTGTGTCTTCTGTTGGCAGATAATAATGCATACAGCTTCGGACGCACTACAATCGCAAACCTGAACAAAGGGTGAGATGTTTACATTTAAAGAAAAACCTGACATTTTAATAAATTATACTGTTGTGTTCAATAAAAGGGTTTTTGTCTGTTATCTTAAGGAATAATCTCTTGTGGCTCCACACGTCGTTTGCGTTCATGTATCTGCTGCTCACTGTCTACAGCATGAGACGCCACACATCCAAGATGCACTACAAAGAAGATGATCTGGTACGTGTAGCGCAGCATTACCACAAATGTACCTTTTGAATCTGTCTGACTGTATGGAGTCTACTTAAACATATTGCTTTGCTTCATTTGGAATCCATTTATATTATTTCGAATTAAAGAAAATACATAACATTTATCTTCATCCTTCATCTACACTAGACTTTATGAACTATTCATGAGATCTGACCTACATTTCAGGGCTGACTGTAACCTTCATCCCAGCGGTTATGCTCCCCGTTTTTGTGTGTGTGTATAAATATATTTTTCTGTCTCCAGGTGAAACGCACTTTATTCATCAACGGCATTTCCAAATATGCAGAAGAAAGTCAGATCAAACAACACTTTGAGTAAGATGCTGTCTTTCCTTATTTTGTGCTTGATAAATCCATTCACTTGTACAGTGTACAGGTTTATAAATGGGTCAGTGGAACAGCTGCTTTCTCTGAATCTTGTAACACTGGATTGAAGGAATAGTTTACCCAATAGTAAAAGTTCTGTCATTATTTGTAAAATATGTATACATTGGCAAGTTATAACCAAACAGTTCTTGAACCCCATTGTCTACCATAGTAAAACATTTATTTATTTATTTTTTGTTCTGTTTAAACATAAAATGTTATATTTCACTTTATATAGTTTCACTTTTTCATTCTTCAACTGTGATAGTCAATGGTGTCGAAGAACTGTTTGGATACAGGCATTCCTTTAAATATCTTTTCTGTGTTATATTTTTACAGATTAGGAGTACCCAGAGAGGGAGTTATTCATGATAGAATTTTAATTTTGTCATCATATTAAAATCTCATATACGTCAGGGACGTTTGTATTCTGCATCCTCTTGAGCTTTAAAATTAAAGATGAATTCCTCTCTGAGCAGACGTCTGTGTAATTGTGTTTAAATTGAAGTCAGGGGGTGCATCTAATGACTGTCTGTACATGCATCACTCAGGATAAAATATAAATAGATGAATGTGACAAATGTGATTCAAACCTGAGCACTGCTCATTCACACAAAAACACTGAATAACTCAAATTAATAAAAAAATAACAAACGCAAATCAGAATGAAATAAAAATGCTTCATGATGTCATTGCCTAAATGCTTCTGTAAAGAACCTTAAACATCGGAAGGATCTTTATATATCACAAGAGAGGATGTGTTGTATAAAATGTTCTTTTGATTATACAAGATATGGAAGTGTGGATTCTTTAAAGAACCTGTAACTGAACGATTCTTCGTGGAGCTAAAGATAGTTGTGGCTTTGGTGTAAGGAACCTTTTAAACAACTTTATATTAGAGCGTGTCTTAAATATAATCAGTTCTTTTTTACTTTTATATTAAATGTATTTTAATGCATTTAATAACTGTTGTAAAGATTAAGTATTATTAAATTATTAAAAGTATTAAAGGTTTATGAAATATTAAAATTACGATATGGTTTCAAATGTAATCCAGTAGTTTTTTAGAAACGCCCTCATAAAGTACAGTATAGATTTTTGAAAAATGTACTTAAGTAAAGGTACAAATACTGTAATAAACACTTCATCTAAATTGAATTGTATAATTCTAACTAAATCCTAAATGCCATTCTTTATGTAATAGTTCATGATAGTTTTTTAACCAATGAAGAAGACTGTATTGTAAATCTTAATGTTATGTGAGATTTTAATGTCTTTATTTCTGTCTCACAGACAGGCTTACGGGAACTGTGTTGTTCTGGAAGCTCGGATTTGTTACAATGTGGCCAAACTGATGGCGCTCAATGCAGAGAGGTAAAATTTCACCTTTCAATTTAATTCGAGCATATCTCTTTAATACTGAAACTACAATTCCAGATCTGTTCTGTATCATGTTCAATATGTCGCTGTGAACTGATCTAACCTCTGCGGACTGTTATTGATCTCGGAGGAGAGAAGGTAGATCATTGATCTGTTGTCCTGTCATACAGGAAGAAAACAGAACGCAGTAAGAAGTTTTTCACTGATCTGATGACTAAAGAACACATTCCCACTATGATCAACCCCAAACCGTGTGGTCACTTGTGCTGCTGTGCCATAACAGGCTGTGAAGAGGTACAGACAATCCTAATTTACCCGTAATGCCCTTCTGTGACACCTGTCACATGCATCCCGTCGTGAATCCTGAGATTAGAAAAACTATGCTCTGCAAATTCATCTTTAAACCTGATTCATACAAAGTACCTTTTTGTAGGAGGAAGCTGTCAATTATTACACAAAACTGGAGTCCAAACTGAAGGAGGAATACCGTAAGGAAAAGGAGAAGGTGAACACTAAACCGCTGGGAATGGCATTTGTCACTTTTCAGAATGAGGCCATGACTGCAATGTGAGTTATGTCCCCAGTGCATTGAGGCACATTTGAATTCTGCTATAAGATCAATGCTATTGATTCTCCCTCTGTCTCTTTGTAGAATACTGAAGGACTTTAATGCGTGTCAGTGTCAGGGATGTAACTGTCGACAGGAGCCGCGCTCATCTCAGTTCAGTGAAAATCTTCATGTGTATAACTGGAGTGTCAGTTACGCTCCTGACCCCCAAAACATACGCTGGTGAGGAATCCACCCTCTCTCTTCTTTACTCGTCTCTCATGATGTTTTCATAATGTTGAATATTTTTATTTGAACTGCCTTCCAAAAGTTTGGAGCTCAAAAAAGTTGGTTTGGGACATTATGGCATAAATCCTTTTTGATTTGTGATAATTAAATACACATTTTATCGTTGTCCAAAACCGTTATGCAAGGAGTGTTTTCAAACTTCTGAAGTTCAGTGTGTGTTTATGGGGTTTAATCATTTTCTCTCATAATATGAATAGTGAAAAGCAAATATTTTTTGATGACTTTATAAGGAAAATGATAAAATGTATATTTTTAGTTTAAAAAAAGATTAATATTAGGGAGTTGGTAAAGGCCTCTCTCTCTCTCACTCGCTCCCTGTCAGCTGTTTATTTGCTAACTTCATTATCTTGAGTAGTCGTCTGAAAGCAGTCAATATCTTATTAGAGATTTCTTTCTTTCTGCTGAGTTTGTTTGTGTGTGTTTTGTGATGTGTGCTCAGGGAGCATCTGTCTTTAGGAGGAGTGTCATGGTGGCTGCGCTGCTTCATCATCAACTGTATCCTCTTCATCCTCCTCTTCTTCCTCACCACCCCGGCCATCATCATCTCTACCATGGACAAATTTAATGTCACCAAACCTGTGGAGTACCTGAATGTAAGAAGTTACTCTGTCTCTGATTCATAAGACAGACTTGATCAATTTTCTGTAAACTTTTGCTCTGCATCAACTCTCTCTCACTCACTCTCTCTCTCTCTCTCTCTCTCTCTCTCTCTCTCTCTCTCTCTCTCTCTCTCTCTCTGAATAGAACCCTATAGTGACTCAGTTTTTCCCTACATTGCTCCTGTGGGCATTCTCTGCCCTGCTGCCCACTATAGTCTACTATTCTGGTTTCTTTGAAGCCCACTGGACCAGGTACAGATGTTTAGCTTCATCTTTATACATCATCAGATGTCTGAGATTCTTTAGTCCCATCTGATCTTGTGTTGATGTTTAAGGTCGGGGGAGAACAGGACCACCATGCACAAGTGCTACACGTTTCTGATCTTCATGGTTCTTCTGCTGCCCTCTCTGGGTCTCAGCAGGTATAGTGTCCGGTG
>CM065676.1:1941059-1956059 GCA_033220385.1 Triplophysa yarkandensis
GAACCCTCAATCCATCTGTACACTCCACATGAGCATGTGTGTCTGAGCTATGATGACAGCACCAGAGATTCCTTCACTCACCCTGACTGTTGGCAGCCCCCTCTCCCTCTTCACATTCGGTCAAGTTGTTGACCATACTGCTCTCCTGCAGCCCTCGTGCCCCAGAACTCTCCTTCACTCGAGGGGGAAAACAAAAAACGGCCAAATGAGAAGATGAAGGAGTAAAAGATGGGTCTCAGGTTCACCTGCTGAGAGGATGAAACGAGAGCGTGTGCGTCTTCTGATCCTCCTTCTCTTACTGTCCTCTCTTCTCCAAACTGTAGCGTCTCTCTCTCTCTCTCTCTCTCTCTCTCTCTCTCTCTCTCTCTCTCTCTCTCTCTCTCTCTCTCTCTCTCTCTCTCTCTCTCTCTCTCTCTCTCTCTCTCTCTCTCTCTCTCTCTCTCTCTCTCTCTCTCTCTCTCTCTCTCTCTCTCTCTCTCTCTCTCTCTCTCTCTCTCGTAGGAGGAGGGTACGACAGCTCAGAGCGGTGGGAGTTTACTGGATGATGGAACATACTCTCTCTCTCTTTCAGTCATGTACACTGATATCTGTGCACACATGCTCATATGCGCACAAAAAAAACGTGTCAGCCAACAGAATATTAACTCTCACATGCAACACACAAATATGAAAACAACAAGAAAATAATGCTCCAAATGAGATGAGTATCAGTCTGATAATCTACCTAAACATCTAAATAATGTTATAAACAAAAAAGGATTTTATTTTAAGACAAAATGGAAAGAAAAGAGATCGACTCGTATATTGATCAAGCCAATTGGTCAACATTCACTTTTTTAAACTTTAAACATCAGTTAAAGGAAAATGAAGCATTAAATAATTGTTTAGCAGCAATTTTGAGTCATAATGAAATCATTCTACATGGATATCACCAGTGGGATAAAAACAAACCTTTGTTCAGGCAAACACAAATTTCACCTTCACTTTTCAGCTGTAGGCGGGTAATAATGGCCTTTCATGGTCAGCCTTTTATATCATGAAATAACACCGTTCTGATGCTGCAAATTTGTTTTGAGAAACACAATCGCTACAATCAGAGGGGAACTGTAGACAACAGAACAGAACGCAGAGACTGAAGGAAGAGTCTCTATTTTTCTCAGTTTATGTGTAAAGATCCATCAACAGTACAGATGTACATCTGGAAGGCAAATCTCAGGAAGCCTGAAGTCACACTAAATCTATTAAGCAATGCCATGGCATGAAAGGACATTGAGAGGGAGAAGAGAAAAACGCATTTCGCCAAGAGTCACAAAAACAATCCATGTGATTTCAAAAGACATTAATGGAAATTGAGAAATAAATGCCGCTGGTGCAACTGCGCACGCACGCACACACACACACACACACACACACACACACACACACACACACACACACACACACACTAGACAGTGAAGCGGTAAATAGTAAAGATAACAATAGGGGAACATGTTCGACAACATGTTATCAAGTTACACAAGGTAAGATAAAACCTGTAGGAGAGAAGAAGAGGGAACTTTTTTATAAAGAATGAGTAGGTACGTTTTTTAAAGACAGAGACTAAGTCTGCCAAACGTGTTGTAAGTCGTTCCCACATCCAAGAACTGATGCAGAGAAGGTGCTAGAGAGAGATTTCTTAACCTTTAAGGACGGCGGAGCGCAGAGATCTGAAATTATCTATGAATCAGCGAGTGAAGATATCTGGGTGCTGAAACGGCAGCGGTCCTGTAGGTGATAAAGAGAGCTTTGAATTCAATGTGAGCTGCTGTGGGGAACCAATGCCACATGGGTTCCTTTCCGTTCCTTGAACACCACTCTTGCCATCGCATTCTGTATCATCTGCAGAGGTTTGGTTGTGCATATCAGGAGTCCAGAAAGAAGAGCTTATAAATAGATCAGCCTGGACAGCACCAGAACTGGATCTGCAGGATCTGGCGGTGGTGACAACATGATCTGTGAGGTTCAGCTGATCGTCCACTACTAAGTAAGTTTCGATTACAACTACTGAGAGAATATGATCAAAGACTGTTGTATGTCAAGAGATTTCAGAAAGAGAAAGAAGTGCTAAAGATGATCAATATACCTAACCTTCTCCACTACCACTCTGATACGTTAAAACAAAAGCTATAGTGACTAAACACACAAGAGCAAATACAATCAAATACTATTTAAAAAAAACACAAGAGTAAAAACAATGTACAAAAACTTAATAGAAAAGGGATTCCAGAAAAGGATAATGAAAGGTCCTATTGACTTTAAAACAACATCTGAACTAACTTAATAAGAACAAATATTATCCCACAAAATTCATCTTACATGTCAAAAGGGAGAAATTGAGATCCAAACTGTATTTGCACAACTCATAAATCACTTCACGCCCACAACGCATGCATATTGCAACTCTCTGAATGTAATATTTTCATAACCACCAAATACAGAAGACTTGCATTTGAAATGTAGAATTCTGGAGATTGTGAACATATATTGAATCATGTGAATAGTCATACAGACACAAACATACAGAGCTGTCTGACGGAGAACCCTGCCGTGATCTTCTCACTGTGTCTCCTTCTCAATTCAACACTATTGTATGAGACAAGTGTCTGAGGCGGACTCAGCTGGAATGGGCTATTTTTGGGTAAAGGGCTGTCAGGAAGAGGGCGGCTCTCCTTTGAAATGGTCTGTGACCTGTAAGCATTCAATTACAAAAGCTGTCAGAAGCGTCTCTACTGAACACACCTTGAACATTTAAGAAGCTCGGAACAAAAGAGACCGACAAGTGTCGTGCGCTTTACAAACTAATCGTTCTTTTATCACTAAGGTAACCATGAGGTCTGGTGCATCGATTACAATCAATACAATGGTGACAACTTGAGAGTTGACTTGTCAACATTTAAAGTGAAATAAAAACCGTTAATCAAAGTTTAAATAATTGTTACATGGTCTGCTCTTAGGACAACTACTGTATGATTTTTTTTTTAATCACTTCAAATGTCGACAACTTGGTGTAGAAAAACTATGGTTAATCTTCGCTAGTCGAGTTGTGCTTTCTATGATGAAAATTGCTCAGATGGGTTTGATGAAGTTCTCAGTTGGGTTTCATTAAAGTTTCAACTTGTCTCAACTGTTTCTCTTTAAACTACTTAGGAGAAATTATGTTATGTTGGAAACAAAGACATGAACATTATGTAAATTAATGTAAAATCATCTAGTAAATTTGATGAGAAATGTTTGCCCTCATATTAAGATCCACAACCTTGGTAAATTTGACAAATCTGAACTAAGTTTCAGACACTGAGACCTCTCCTAAACTTAAAATTTATTAAATCCAAATATGAATAGCAGGAATAGTAAATACTATGGTTTAATGACATAACACTCCATGAATGCTGTGTACTCTGAGTGAACTTTAATGCATATTTAAACATCAGTTAATTTATGTGCCAATTTAAAACAAATGTATTGTTTGTATCACTCCACTTCTTGTAGAGATATATCCTGATACATGTAGATAAAAATGACTGAATAAAGCAGAATGCTGCAGGTGAGGATGACTTCCCTCGGGGTTTAATCCACCGCCGGCGGTTGTGGGTCAACAGTGAGAGATGTTGTACACTTTCAGGATCAGGTGGCGCTGGCATACAGCTGAGCTCATACACACACATACACAATGACAGATGACTGTTACGTTCACTTTTACACACCTGAATGCCCAGAGGCGTAAGATTCAGATCTGTCACTTCTGCATGTGTGTAGTATGTTTGAGATGTAAATCCATGTGTGTTTAAACATGACAAGGAACTGATAAATCCCAGCTGATCTAGTTCTCTTTAAAGACTCAAACTGAATTCCATTACTCACCTAAGTTTAATCAAAGGATAAAGTTTCATCTGCTGTGCAACTTTCCTTCAAATACAAAGCACAGAACTGATTGTTTTCTGTGATAAGTGATTGTAAACATACCCTTGACATACCCTACTGAGGATTCTTTAGGTAAAGATTGAGAATATATTACATTTACATTTACATTTAGTCATTTAGCAGACGCTTTTATCCAAAGCGACTTACAATAGTCGAGGAGACAATGAAGCGGTAAATAGCCGATACAACAATAGGTGAACAAGTGCTACAACAATGCTACCGAGTTACACAGAGAGATAAGTTACAAAAGTATTATTTTTTTTATTTTTATTTTTTTTATTTGATAGAGTGAGTAGTTAGAAAAGAAGTGAGTTAGTGAGTTAGGTGTAGCCGGAAAAGATGAGTTTTTAGGAGTTTTTTGAAGATAGAGACCGAGTCTGACAAGCGTGAAGCCAGAGGCAGATCGTTCCACCATCGAGGAACTGAAGCAGAGAACGTTCCAGAGAGAGATTTCTTACCCTTTTGAGCTGGTACCACAAGTCTCAGCTCATTTGCGGAGCGCAGAGATCTTGAGGGCCTATATCTTTGCATTAGTGAGTTAAGGTAAGTGGGTGCTGAACCGGTGGTGGTCTTGTAGGCAATGAGAAGACATTTAAATTCAATGCGAGCTGCTACAGGAAGCCAATGCAGTTTTATGAAGAGAGGTGTTACATGGGTCCTTTTTGGTTCCTTGAACACCACTCTTGCCGCTGCATTTTGAATCATCTGCAGAGGTTTAGTTGTTATATTAGTAGTGGTGTATACAGGCTCAAAAAATGTCAAGATTTTAACATTTATTCTTACTGTGTGGGATCTTCACACCGATCCAACAAACATCAACAGATTGAAACACAAATACATTCACTGAACACAACCAAATAACTTTGGGAATGTGCGATACTCATCTCAAGCAGTTCTATCTATATCTCTATATACAGTATAATAAACTTCTATCTATACAGTATATATACATATCTATATTTTTATGTCCATATAACTGTATGAAGACATATCTACATTTTTATATCGATACATCCACATATCTATATCTAGCCATTTATATCTCTATAATAACATTATGTATTCATATCCACATATCCATAATCTATCCATCCATTCATCCATCCATCATTAGCTATGTATGTCTATTTCTACATCTGTGCAAATCGATGGCTGTGTTTGAAAACAGTTGTTAATATATGTCATTATGGCATCTCAAACAAACACATTTCCCTTTATCTTAAGATATTTTTATCATCCATTATATAAAAAGTTGTTTGTTTAGTAGCACTGAAGCAGCATCAGGATTCTAATGAACACATTCATTACAGCACATGTGGATGAATAAACCCTTGTGTGTGTGAATGTTCCGTCCTGGCCTGTCCTCATTAGAAAGCACGGACAATAAAGGCTAAGCGTACTTCACCTTCATTCTTTCCTGAGATGAGTCCGGGTCGCTGCAGGCCTCGTCATCTCTGACGTCGACGACGAAGAGAAGAAGGGCGGCTATATTAGGACAGTGAATACCGCGAGCCTCGTTGAACAAACACTTCAAATACCCAAATGATGGGCGGCCATCTCATGTGGAGATTGAATTAGAGGGATGAAGCGTGACCTCCCGTGTGCACCGGTGTATTGTGAGGAGGAGTGTGGGATGCCCACCCACCCATGAGAAGAGAGGTACCAAAGCTGTAGCTCTGGGAAATCAAACAAACAAAACGGCGTACAATCGTCCATCATGGCCCCCGCTCTCACACAGCTTGAGCTTCTCACTTAATGGCTTTCCTCTTCATTACATTCATCTGAGCATCTCTCCGATACTCAGCCGTATCGTGTTTGTGCCCTGAGCACAAACCCCCTTCATTAACCTTTAAAGTACTCATTACACGTTTGAACGTCTCCGGCCATTCTCAAGTGCTACAATTGCTCGAAGATTTCACAAGATTTGGCTTTAATCTTTCCTTCTACTCACCTATCTCTTCGTTTAAATCCAGTGCCGGAGATCCAACCACTGTGGTAATTTCTTTTTCCTTTGTAGGAACCGACCTGTGCAGAAATTGTCCTTCGCTTTCACAAACAAATCTAATCATACGCTGAAGATCGGTGATGGCCGTCGGGTTAATAGCAGAGAATTGACGAGAGGCTCGTGACATTGGTGTGTTTCTTGAAGGACTTCATTTCATTACAGTTTCATTACATCTGCTTCTGAAGTGTACAACGTCCTACAAATTGAATCTACAACAAATCATTTATACAAGAAAAACAAAATGAGACATCTCCTCGACATCAATGAGAATAAATTTTGAGAAAATTAATTTTGTTTTAGTCTCGTCTCAGAAGAGATCTCAACAATATCTCAAACTGAGCTCAGATCTCTCAAGTCTGCAACCAAAACTCAAAATCATTGAAGATCTTATTATGAACGCAAACATTTCTCATCAAATGTACTCAAATCCAGATTATTTGACCTCTACATTCATTAACACCTGCACGGTCTTCCCTGAGTCTCAGTATCTTGCATGAGAAACAGTCATCAGCTGTGAGAACTCGACAGTAAAGGCAGGAGAAGATGTGTTGAGTTTGTCTTGTTTAAAGGTGAACCTGACAGGAGGACGGCGTTACAGCGTGTTTTTCCCTTCTGTAAAAACATTCCGGTTGAGAAATCATGAAGACATGTCAGGCTAGAAAGTGTCGTGGGAATCCGGCTGCAACGGCACTTCTATACATCTGAGTGGTGCAGAGCCGACATCTCAAGGGTCGAATAAAAATCACATTCATCACAACAGAGTCAACCGAATGTTTGTTCTGTTTAAGGTGAAGTTAGGCAGAACTAAAGCAGAGAATAAATCAACAGAAGTGGAGTGAAAGTCCCATAGAGACGCTCATGAAATCACACAAACAACATCTTTCTAATGACTAAACTGAACAGACCAATGCTTTCCTTTACAAAGAAAAACATTGCTCAAACATGGATAAAATATGGTTACCATGTTTTAACTACATTAAGATTTAACCAGAGCTTTACCATGCTCATAAGAATGTATATGTAAATGTAAATCAATGCACCAAAAATATAATTACTACTCCTTTTTTTATAAGGATCACAATAACCCACAATCACATCACGTGTATTACTTGATTTTATACCCACCATTATTAGTTTTTTGGCAATAACATTATTTCAATCCTTTAAAATGTGGAGTAATAGTTAACCCCATAATGAAAATCCTGAAAATTCTTATCCGTCCGGCTTGAGGCAAATTCTTTTATCACAGTATTTATTTATAATTACTATCAATATTAATTTATATGAATCTTTAATTAATCGTTTAATAATTGATTCATTGAAAGTTGTTTAATATAATTTATATGAATTTTTTTAAATGACCAGTTGAATGGGTTGTGTATTTAAGTTTAGCCAAATAATGGTTTTACTTATAACCCCAAATACTAGACTTTTAACTTGTTAGGTAATGTAAATAAGAAATACAATAATGTCGTGTTCTTGAATTCAAGCTTGGGCCACAAAAGTGTGCCGAAGTGTTATTTATAATGTTAATTATTAATGTCATGTTAGCACAATACACACCTGAAAATGAAATGTAATCTGGTGATCGTTCATGTGAGTTCATCGGAATCTGGAAATAGAAAGCGTGTAGGTTGACCCACTTTCTTTCCTTCAGCAGAAATCAGGTCAGGGAAAAACACTATTATGGGAGAACTGTCACTGAAGGATTCTGGGAAACTCTAATGACGCCATTTGCATATGGCATTTGCATGTAAAGCCATAATAAAGGCATTTCAGCCCTGGTGATATAGCAGCATTTGGAGAATGACTCGTTTTAACCGCTCCAATGGGTCTCCTGTAAAGACAACGGGTCTGAGCTGTTAGACACTGCCGCTTTGACCCGACAACAGTACAGCAAACCCATGAGGAATCTTCCGAGACCAGCTGGAGGACGCTTGCTCTCGCTGATCCAAACCTGTTATTAGTTCATTACACTAAACATGTCTTTAATGCATCTTATCCACTCGCCCCATGCATTACAAACAGCTATTAATGCAATTACTGTGATCGCCCATTAAACTACAGACCAAACCCTTCCAGTGCTCAAGGTCTTTAAAGAGAGGACATGAATATGTCTCAACACAAACGTGAAGATATGGAGAAAAGACTCATTGAAAAGAGACAGATCTCTTTAAAATCTCAATGAATTATTAAAGACATTTATGAGGTTCATTGAAGAGCAAAGGCTTAAGTTTCATCAGCCATTTCTCTGTAGAAAGAGAGACAAAAATCTCACGGATGTTTAGTTTTAGAAGAGATCTCAACAAGGTCTCAAACTGAGCTCAGATTTATCAAGTCTGCATTCCAAAGTCAATGATTATCTCAAAATGAACTCGAACATTTCTCATAAAATTTGCTCAAATCCACATTCATTCCTACATTCATTACAAACTCTTCGAGTCCTGATTATTTTTAGTCTTTCCTATGCAATTACAGGAGAAACATATGAGACCAAGCTGAGACTTAAATGGACCCGCCGAGATCTCCTGAGCAATAAAAGAGAATCTTGTGAGGAATAATACTTTTGTTGTTTTTCGTTAGTGATCAGAAGTCCCATCAGTTTGTATGTAAATTAAATAAACTGAAAATTGCATGAAGTAAATACATTTCAGCAGAGTAATTAGTCCTGAATTACAGGAAATCTAAAGAAGATTTTAGTGCGATTAAACGGTAAAGCGTGACAAATGAAATCCTCACAGCCGATTCTCTCACAAGGACACGGTTTGGATCAAACAAGCAAAATAATCCCAGTCTGAGAAAGACTGTGACTAACACCGCCTTGAGCCGCTCATAAACCTTCACATGAGATGCTCTGTTGCTTTCTCTACACGGGACAAAGAACCCTTAAAGGACTACAAGATACAAGCCCAAGCACAGTTTTCATTTATCTTCTGGTCCGCAGAATATTACACTATAAAAACACAAGATATCTAAGAAAGAACAAATCCGCATCTCATGTTTGTGTAAAGTATTCAAACTTCAGAGATGTGTTGAGAAATGTCTGACCTGACTAGGGTTGTGCAATTACTGATTTATACGATTTTCACTTTCAATTTCGACTGTTTGTTTTGCCTTTCTTCTTGTTATTTATAATCATTTTTATTTTTTCTTAATAAATAAATTAAATATAATCTTAATTCAAAGATTTTTTTTACATTGATTTGTTATCGTGTATATATTATCATTTATACCGTCTACTAACTCTTTTTCCAAAGAATATGTGTAAAAGTGTTAAAGAATCTCAAAATAGGGCAAAATAATCGTGATTATAACATAATCAAGCAGCTCTAGACCTCACAAACATAATAAAGACGAGAAGGAGGTTATGATGAAGACTTCCTTTTTTTTATAATAAATTTATTTATTATACTTATTATACTTTATACTAATTTTATAATCCACTAGTAATAGTCTTGATACTATTAAAAAAACTCTCTGACTTCTGCTGCACAGAATATTTTTTGAAATATATCAAGAGAAAGAAAAATGTTAAATTAAGCAACAACCCAACTATCAAGACCTCTGCAACCATCTGAACCGATGAGCAATGAGAAAACTGCGGTAAATTCTAAACGTTGACTTCTTTTTTTTTGTACAAGCAACATAAGACATTATCCTCAGAAAATTACAAATATAAATTTTTTCTGCACCTATAGCCTTGTGTGACGACCTGAGTTTGAAGCTTGGATGTCCCTGAGGATCTTTGTGGTCCTGCTCCCCTTATACAGTTTTTAAATTCCTGTCACCCTGAAAAGTCCATATATTTTCAAAAAGAAAATTACAACAAATTGAGCTGTTAAAACCATAACATGTGCTGTGCATTAACATCTATCATCTATATGTTGATATAAAGCACAGAACACTATAAAAGGCAAACTCATTACTGTCGTCCATTAGATGTAATTCTATGCTACATTGACCTTTTCTATTAACTGCAGCATACTCAAGTGATTTTTAGAGCAGAAAACTAAGAGCCTTTCACAAGCTCTTTAAATGCCAAAACCTACTATAGTCTTCTCTACAAAACTACTCAATTCAGGTGTCCAATAAAACATCACGACCGTAAGATTACTAACAGAAAGAAAAACGACAGGACAAAAACTTTATCGGAGACGTCCAAGATATTTCTCATGAGATCGAAAATCTTACAACGGTCTCCTTTAGAGTATCAGAAAAGATCTCAAACTAAGCTCAGATTCTTCTACATTCACATTTACATTTAGGCATTTAGCAGACGCTTTTATCCAAAGCGACTACAATAGTCGAGGAGACAATGAAGCGGAAAATAGCCGATACAACAATAGGTGAACAACATCTCTACTTTAAGAACTTCAGAAGCTGTACAGATATTTAACATCACAGTGACCTCAATGCTGATAGATTCCTTTGGGAAGATGAGCCAATCCACAATGGGCCAAAGCGCCTCAGTTTATCTCCAATGACTTCGGCTTAAAGGGAATAATGGGTAGGTCAAACGTTCCCTGCAGACGATGACAATATGAATGATAACCTGCCCGAGGGTCAAAACTTCATCTCACCTGAGCTCATGATGACAGGAAAGCTTTATCTCATCTGATGGACAGGGAGAATTAAACATTGGTTTTTCTATTTATGATGGTGGATTTAGCATTGATTATTATTTGACTTAAATGAGATATGAATACTTGCGACTACTGACCTTAACAAATGCAATTACAGACATCAATTAAAGTTAAATATCCAATCAAGTCAAATGTCACATTATGAAGTATATATGAAAGTAATACTGAAAGCTGCATTGCAAATAAATAAAGATTGAGAGAAAAACTTCAGAAATATTGCCTCCTGTTTTTAGTTATTTGTCTTGTTTATCATTACAGTAATCTAAACATCCTTCTAACAACATAAATACACTTAAGAAGTGAATGATATAGGATTTTATGCCTTGCGTAAAGAGATATCTAACAAAATGTTGTGATGTTTTTGCTTAAAATAAGACGAATAAACTGTTTGCCTACAGGGTAAGAGAAATAATCGCATTTCAAAGGAAAAACTAGATTCACTTTCTTACCCATCGGCAAACCAGTTTTAAGCACAAACATCCCAAAATATAAGATGCTTTTGCTCCGCGAGTAATTGCATATCATGTTTGGTGAATGCAGAGATAATTTTGTTGTAAAACAAGACAAAAGTCACAAATATATTATTTAACAGCTTTTTTACATAACTCGCTATTTGCAGTATAGACGATAAAGATGTGTTGAATGTAGGATGAGTGCACAGCAGAGCTGATGCTGGTATGGATCCAAGTATGAAAATGTTGTTAAATACCATTTCATTTGTAAAGCATGATTACTCTGTGATGTTAATAAATTATAATCCCGGCACAATATTATTTGATTGTTTAAAAAAACTCTTTTAATAAGATCCATTTAGTGATGTGGGAAAAAGAAACAAACTCTTTAGTGCAATCCTGCATGTCTACACTTGTCAGAAAACCCTCACATCACAATGTTCTGACCAATCAGACTCCATTAAAACCCACCGGCTTCACCGACACCAGAATACAGAGTGAAAACCGACTGAGTAGAACAGAAAATCCTGAAGGCATGATGCCAATCTACAAAAAACACCATCTGCAAAGACACAAATAAAACAAATTCATCATAAATTAATCGCTAAAAAAGATCTACTAATACATTTCAACACACACACACACACACACACACACACACACACACACACACACACACACACACACACACACACACACACACACACAGTGACACACACACACACAGTGACACACACACACACAGTGACACACACACACACACACACACACACACACACACACACACACACACACACACACACACACACACACACACACACACACACACACAGTGACACACACACACACACACACACACACACACAGTGACACACAGTGACACACACACACACACACACACACACACACAGTGACACACAGTGACACACACACACACACACACACACACACACACACACACACACACACACACACACACACACACACACACACACACACACACACACACACACACACACACACACACACACACACACAGTGACACTCACACACACACACACACACACACACACACACACACACAGCAGTGGGAAGTACTCGAACCACCAGGCAGAAAGTCTCTGCATTTAACCCATCCAGACACATCTAGAGCAGTGGGCAGCCATGTTAGGGTGCCGGGGAGCAGTTGAGCAGATCCTCAAGGGTCTCACCTCAATCGTGTAACTGAATGTGGAGACACGCTCGTAAGTCAATCTCCCTTCTACAATTACCACTAGTGCTGGGACTAGAACCAGCGACCTTGCGACCACGAGTCCGACACTGTAACCACCAGGCCATGAATGCCCTTCCTTCGTAAGACGCTCTATCCAAACAGTTAGAAGAAACAGTTTCATACTGATGTTACTGCCATAGCGACATGAAAAAGACTTGAAAAACTTGAGTACAGAAATCTGAAAATACACAGGCACATGTGCCAGGACTGTAAGTCAGTCGTGTTCATGTGATCCTGGGTGGATTTGGTCGCTCATGAGAACACGTTCTGAGAGAAACAGAGATCAAGGTCATTGTACGTTTATAAATAGCTGGAGGAAAAGAGAATTCTCACTTCAATGAATAATACAAAGAAGTAGAATAAATGAAGAGTAGAAGATGGCGTTTCACGCTAACGTACAAACACATCACAATGAAGACAAGACCATCATCTGAAAATCCAAACTGATTTCTATAGAACCAGTCATTGCACATCATGTCAAACACACAATTCATTTTACAGGCGGATCATTGAAGGTTTTCTTCATTCACAGTATTACAATAATGTCAAGAGACTGAGGGCGTGTGTGTGTGTGTGTGTGTGTGTGCTTGTGTGTGTGTGTGTGTGTGTGTGTGTGTGTGTTAACGTATCAGAAAGAGCTGGCCTCATGTTGTGCTTCTGATAAGAGACGGCCGGCCACCAGCATGTCTTAGTGATAGTAAAGGCAGTCGGAGTCTTCGGCCTCAGAGAAGACAATATAACACTCAATGACTCTCTCTTACACACCGCCTATTCAAAGGCAAAGAGACAGAAAGGGTATCATCCTGCAGTCAATTGATTTTTTCTCTCTGTAATATAAGAAGTGATTTGTTCATGTTTTTAAAATTCCGTCCTTCTGTAGAATCCGATCCCTCTTCCAAACAGGATTAAGTGATTTGTCATGTTTTAAGGTCAAATGAAAATCAAATATAGTCAACAGTAACAATGACGTTTCTTAAAATCAAGTCACTCGTAATTACGAATTTGTGGTGATCCCCAAAACCAATATGATGAACCGCCGCCATAAATCATCAAAATACACTGGAAGGCCACAAAATAAGACACCCAGATTACCGTCAACCAATGAAAATGCTTTGGGAAATGGATCCTGCGGTGAGATTGAACTGAGTGATAATAAATCATCTGTAAGAAGAGGTTTAGAAATAAACAGATAAACAGAAAGGTTAGTCGATCTCCTTTAGTGTGTGGACAGAGAGAGAGAGAGAGAGAGAGAGAGGGTGAGGATTGGATTCAACACTGTGATCACAGATCTCAGTCATAAGACGCTACGGTTGGGGATGGATACCGTTGTTATTTCGATACCCGTGTCAAGTGGAAGCTTTCAACCCGTACCAGTGCCAAAATAGTTTCGGAACTTTTACTTTAAGAAAAGCCACATATTTGTGGATGACACAAGAAGAATGTTCGTAAACGAAAATGTTATTTAAATCGAAAAATGTATTACAAGTTAAAAGTATGAATAAATATTTACGTAAACTCAAAACACACAAAAAAGCGGTAAGTAATCGAACCCAACAAATTTAACTGCTTCAAATTTCAGCATTTCTTTTGCAGTACTTCTGCACCGCACACAGCACGAGCTCTAACCCTTGTGACTAAAGGTAGTGATTACTTCTGCAGTGTTTGAAATGTGTAAAAAACAAATTTAAAACTATTCGGCATTTTTGGGCAGATTTTTCCAAAAAATCTGTGTGAAATGAAGGGAAAAAGTGTGCAGATTTCATCTGGCCCTGCTTATTGCAGTTAGTTCAAATGAGTATTGTACATTCGGACTTGGTGATATTTCAAACATATATTTTATGCACTACTTCACACTATGTCACATTTGCATTTGTGACAGACATGTAGGAATACTGTTTGAGGATCGCACACAGATTTTAATCGCCTTGACCTGTTCAAATGAGAAAACTGCTTACACATTTACACCATTCAGCAAATGAATATACTCCACAATTAAGGATAAATCATTCTTATTAAAACTGTTTATTTTGAATGAAAGAATTTATGAGACCAAACTGGATCTGTGATGCAACAAAATGAAATAGCTGCCGATTTTGCTGAAAATTTAAGATGAAATTAAAAATTAAGATGAAATTAGGTTTGAGACAGCAGTGCAGATGTTTGAGTAAAAATATAATAATGTCGCCTGTATAAATCACAACTCTTCCTGTTTATTTTGAAAGAATTGGAGGAGAAATTAAGATTTCATTTGTCTATTCTCTATTAAGTGTGTGTGTGTGTTTGTGTGTGTGTGTGTGTGTGTGTGTGTGTGCGTGCATGCGTGCGTGCGTGCGTGTGTGTGTACACGCGCCTGGGGCTGTGCTCTAGTTAGACACTCACACACACACATCCATGGCAGTGGATCCACTTCCTTTAAGAAAACCACAACATTCTGTGCACAATGTTTTTGACTCGTCTTTCATCTTGTACATTTATTGTGTTTCCCTCTCACACATAGGCACAGAAAAGCAATATCAGCACATTCCAGATGTGTCGTACAAATCCTGGAGAAATCTCTTCTGTCACGAAAAAATCCAACAGGGTTTTTATCCTAAATATATCCTCGCTGTAACAGGACAGATCAGCTCACGAGACCCTTCAGAATATATGTGAACTCTTTTCCACATA
>CM065676.1:1960215-2067715 GCA_033220385.1 Triplophysa yarkandensis
AGAGGACTGACAGAGAGAGAGAGAGAGAGAGAGAGAGAGAGAGAGAGAGAGACTGACAGAGAGAGAGAGAGACCAGAGAGAGAGAGAGAGAGAGAGAGAGAGAGACTGACTGACAGACAGAGAGAGAGAGAGACAGAGAGAAACTGGACTTACAGACAGAGAGAGACTGACTTACAGAATAGAAACAGACAGGGAGAAACTGACTGGACAGACAGAGAGAGAGAGAGACAGAGAGAAACTGTCTTACAGAAATAGAGACAGACAGAGAGAAACTGACTGACAGACAGACAGAGAGAGAGAGACAGAGAGAATCTGACTTACAGACAGACAGAGAGAGAGAGAGAGAGAGAGAGACAGAGAGAATCTGACTTACAGACAGGGAGAAAACTGACTGACAGACAGAGAGAGAGAGAGAGAGAGAGAGACAGAGAGAAACAGGGAGAGACTTACAGACAGAGAGAGAGAAAATGACTTACAGAAATAGAAACAGACAGAGAGAAACTGACTGACAGACAGAGAGAGAGAGAGAGAGAGAGAGAGAGAGAGAAACTGACTTACAGACAGAGAGAGAGAAACTGACTTACAGAAATAGAAACAGACAGAGAGAAACTGACTGACAGACAGAGAGAGAGAGAGACAGAGAGAAACTGACTTACAGACAGAGAGAGAGAGAGACAGAGAGAAACTGACTTACAGACAGAGAGAAACTGACTTACAGAAATAGAAACAGACAGAGAGAAACTGACTGGACAGACAGAGAGAGAGAGAGACAGAGAGAAACTGACTTACAGACAGAGAGAGACTGACTTACAGAAATAGAAACAGACAGAGAGAAACTGACTGACAGACAGAGAGAGAGAGAGACAGAGAGAAACTGACTTACGAGAAATAGAGACAGACAGAGAGAAACTGACTGACAGACAGACAGAGAGAGAGAGACAGAGAGAATCTGACTTACAGACAGACAGAAGAGAGAGAGAGAGAGACAGAGAGAATCTGACTTACAGACAGGGAGAAACTGACTGACAGACAAGAGAGAGAGAGAGAGAGAGAGAGAGAGAGAGAGAGGAGAGAAACTGACTGACTGACAGACAGAGAGAAACTGACGTTAGAGAGAATAGAACAGACAGAGAGAAACTGACTGACAGACAGAGAGAGAGAGAGAGAGGAGAGACGAGAGAGACTGACTGACTGACAGAGAGAGAGAGAGAGAGAGAGAGAGAGAGAGAGAGAGAGAGAGAGGACTGACAGAGAGAGAGAGAGAGAGAGAGAGAGAGAGAAGAGAGAGAGGAGAGAGAGAGAGAGAGAGAAGAGAGAGAGAGAGAGGAGAGAGAGAGATGAGAGAGAGAGAGAGAGAGAGAGAGAGAGAGAGAGAGAGAGAGAGAGAGAGAGAGAGAGAGAGAGAGAGAGAGAAACTGACTGACAGACAGAGAGAGAGAGAGAGAGAGAGAGAGACCGAGAGAGAGAGACCGAGAGAGAGAGACAGAGAGAGAGAGAGAAACTGACTGACTGACAGACAGAGACAGAGAGAAACTGACTGATAGACAGAGAGAGACTGACATAGAGAGAGAGAGAGAGAGAGAGAGAGAGAGAGAGAGAGAGAGAGAGAGAGAGACAGAGAGAGAGAGACAGAAAGAGAGAGACAGAGAGAGAGAGGAGAGAGAGAGAGAGAGAGAGAGAGAGAGAGACTGACTGACTGACTGACTGACAGACAGACAGAGACAGAAAGAGAGAGACAGAGAGGAGAGAGACAGACAGAGAGTTTGCAATATTGGATGTGATCTAACTCATTTTTTGAGCATGAATGAATATTTGGTGAACATACCAATGGCTGTATAAGGGTCTCATCTGTTTTGCCCAAAATGTGTACATGTAAAGCAAGTGCAATATAGAAACTGAATGTCTTATGGAAGCAAATGAATGATTTGTGTGTGTGTAATGCCTCGGCCAAACACTTTCAGGTTTCAGATGTGAGATGTTTCATTGCGCCCGCTCCTGCCCTGTGGATTTGCCTAGCATCTACAGATAGGTCAGTGGTTTGCTGTATGTATGGTGCAGTATCTTCAACAAATATGCAAATCTCAATCGTGTTTGTCAAAGCAGTGTAACCATGGGTGTCAGGTTCAGCAATCATTCACCACTTCCCTTTTCAAGCTTTCTGAAAAGTCACGATAATGTTAAGGATCAGTTCTATCCTGGCAAACAAACAAGTAAAATACACATTATCCATAGCTCATCTTTATGCATTAGTTATGTATTCTGTATTCAACGCTGAACCCTGATTAAACATTTCCATTCATTAAGCGCATACTTGCATCCAACCCACAACATCTTGCATTGGGCATAGTTCTGTACATCTATACCATCATCACATTATCCTGCTGTCGTTTCAAATTTACACCAAATAAGCCGTCCCAGTCATTCATGCACCAGCTCGTGTTCACGCTGATCGATTACTTCTCCTTTTATGGTATGCAGGTAATGCATGGAGTCAGCATGCAGAAGACTTTGACGTGGTGATTACTGACACTTTCTGTTGTGTCTGTCTATATGTTTTCAGTCAAAGAGTAAGACGGGTTCCTCATGTGGTTGCCGGTGTGTTTGTGAGCGGATGCTTTGTTCACGCGATAGATTGTCTGTTGATTACATCGGTGAATTAGGAACATCGGAATAAATGATTACATAGCAATCATAGGGATTTTAGTTAAAAAAGTACATGGCATTAACAACACACTGTACATTACATAGGTAGAATATAGACCGGTTGGGTTAAAACTTCTATTATTGTTTAAATATTGTTAATTAACGAGACATCCCGTGGTTAACTACTATGCAAACTATATCCCTATACCTAAACAACTGTTTGTGGTTATAAGAAGTAGGCAGTCAATGCAGATGCCAAACCATGTGGGGCAAACATTGTGAGTCTGTATACCTAAAGGCCAGATGCCAAACAACAGGGTACTCGCCAATGTGTCGAGTCTGTAAAATGATTTGTGAGATGTCACATCGATGTGGTAGGTGTCTACATCTGTTTGATTGTTTGCGAGAGAGAGAATAAAGATGGTTGGTGCTTTAAGTATGTCTAGATTAATGATAGTATAGTGCAGAGAGTTGTTCTTGCCACAGTGGTAATACAGAAACTTTACCAGATCTGTGATAGACCGATGGGTTGACTTACTAATCCTGTCTGGAGCTTTCTGCTCTTATCTGCAAAGACACGTTTCGTTTATACATCTCTGCTTCTGACTAATGTTTTACACATCAGCGTGCAGATTGTTTGCTGTATGGTTCATTGTGTGTGTCAGATGAGAGTCCACACACAATGTTAAGAGGAAGTGGGCTTTGCAACTGGTGCAACAATTGGAATTTCCTCAGAGAAATACATCTTCGTTTGGACAGTGTGAAGTCTGTATTCACGGTTAAAGAACCCCGTGAAAAGTTTTGTCCTGTTTTAACATATTTTAAAGCAGGAAGTTGCTGCCAGATTAAATATGGTATCCCGTTTTAAGTATCCAGTAGTATTTAGTGTAAACAGCCCACACAAAGCCACTTCCTTTCAAATCAAGCGATGGTTGGCAAAGGAAATCAAGTGTTAGTGTGCACGTGATAACATACTGTACTAACACATCGTGATTTACTCTTCTTCAGAACCACATGTTTTTATTTTATTTATCAAGAGGTGACCAAAGACTTGTTTTTATGTTTACAGTATAGTCATTGTGTACGTCAAGAATATTTATTGTAAAGTGACAAGACAAGGAACATAGAACCAAACAGTAAAAAATGTAAATAAATATGTTAGGTAAACCCACAGTGGTGGAAATGCAATGAGACAGAAGAGATACAGGTGAAATAGGAGTATGTGCTGATGTTTAAGAAATATACATTTTATATTGTGCTATACGTGTAATGTCTGAGGTAGAGTATTGAAAACAACAGTATTACTAAAGGAAATCTACAGGTGTTTAAAATAGACAAATTATTAAGGTGCTACATTCAAAAGTCTGATAAAAAGTTAATTATTGCACACATTTATTGCACAAGATGAACACTTAACTGTTCATGAAGTAGATGGCCTGAGGAAAGAAGCTTTTTCTGTGTCTGGATGTTTTTGTGCTCGGTGTTCTGTAGCACCGATCGTACAGTAACAGTTCAAACAGAGAGTGTGCCGGGTGTGAGGGGTCCAGAGTGATTTTATGAGACCTTTACTCACTCTGGATGAGTTTTAGAAGAGTGGGAAGAGTAGTGCAAGGAGTCCGGACTATTCGCTGAAGTCTTCTGATGTCAGTTTTGGATGCCGAATCAGAGGTGATGGAAGTGCAGAAGATGGATTTGATGACAGATGAGTAGAACTGTACGAGCTGTTCCGGTGACACGTTTAAAGTAAAGTCTCAGCTGGGATTTTTTCACAATAGAGTCAATGTAAGTGTCCCACTTCAGATCCTGAGAGATGGTGGCGACCAGGAACCTATATGACCCTATGGAGGGGTCTTTAGAGATGCAGTCGTTTCAGTACAGGGAGAAGAGCACTGAGTAGAGAACACATCCTTGTGGGGCATGGGTGATAGTGGTACGGCTGTTAGACATGATTTTGCCATTGTGACAAGCTGTTGTCTGTCTGTCAGAAAGCTGGTAAACCATTGACAGACAGAGCTAGGGACAGACAGCTGGGTCAGTTAAGTCTGGAGCAGTGATGGAATGATGGAGCTGAAGTCCGCGAACAGAATCCTCGCAGATGTTGTAGGGTATAATGCAGTCCCATGTTGACTGCATCATCCACAGACTGGTTTGCTCTGTAGGCCAACTGCAGGGGGACCAGCAAGGGGTCAGTGAAGTCCTTCAAATATTCCAACACCAGTCTGTCAAATGACTTCATGGCCACAGATGTTAAAGCCACAGACCTGTATCCACTGAATCCTGTGATCTTTAGTTTCTTAGGGATTGGGATAATGGCGGAGCGTTTAAAGCATTATGCGACTTTGCACAGCTCCAGTGATATGTTGATTCCGGGAAAATATATTATACTTGAATAATGCGTTACAATACCCATATAAATTTACAACGGATGTTGAATTTGTGCCAAGTTTGTTGAACTGTAAAGAATTATCCTGGGGAATGCAAGCAAAGATATTTTGAGAAATGTCTTTTGTGTTTTTGTGTCCATGCAATGGAATTCAAGGGCCCAATTTATTTGTGTTCTACGGAAATCCAAGAGTTTATAAAGGATGTGAGGGAGAATTAATGACTCCAAAATTCCACAAAAGCATCGTTTATTTACTTTAAACATAAAGTTAAGATACCTTTCATTAGGGCGATTTTAACATGGTGTTGAAAGAATTTGTGGCAGATGAAGTCTACTGTAGAATTGTTATATAAAAATGCTGTTGGTTTTGCTTATGAAGTATGTAAGGAAGCTTATTATATTAGTTAATCTTTGATTTGAACTAGCTCGCCGGCTTTACAGATTTACATCACTTTGACCTTTATCACCATTAGACGGCATTTCAAAGGGATTTATTAGTTATTCATGGGTAACTTCTTTGTTGTATTAGTATTGTGTATCATTTAAGCCTAAAAAGCCCGTTTCTGTAACCTGTAACTCACCTGAACAGTGGTTTTATTTGATGTTAACCTCAGTTGATCTCTGCGCTCTGTCTTGCAGCTGCATGTAATGTTTTACATTCATACTCTCATGCCTGCACATGTTATTCACTAACACAGCAATGCCATATGGCTTTATTTCTGTATCATGTTTCATTCGTTAAACTAAAGACAAGAACAATGTAACACGTAGCTGTTTCTTTCATTGAAATGTTAGAGGATGTGTCAGTTTGGGGTTTGTATTTTTTGGCATGTTTAAAATGTCTCTTTTGCATCCTCTGTTCAACTTTCCCTATCTTATCTTTCATATGTATGTTAACAATCCCTTAACATAATTATACAACATATAAGACGGTATCTACCTCCGTGATTACTTTTTCTGCAATAATAATAACAGCTTATACTTCACAATGTAGTTAAAGGGATAGTCGACCCTTAAATACAAGTTTGTCGTTATTTACTCATCTTTGAGTTGTTTCATGAACACAAAGAAAGTTATTTGGAAGAATGTGTAAAGCCAAACAGCTCTCTTGGCATCCATGGACTACCATAGTAAAAAAAACCATGTATTTTAGTTCTGTTACACTTGTTTTGAAAAATGTATGACATGTAGGATTTCTGGGGTGCTAGGAATGATCATTTCTTTTTGTTCAACCAAACAAAAAAACGTATACAGGTATGGGACTTGAACGTATTCATGACAGAATTTTCATTATTGGGTAAACTATCCCTTTAAAACCCAATAGACAATATCCAGTACGTTGAAGCTATCTTAAAATTCAATTTCACTCAAAATCTTTTCAATTTGATTTTAAATGTATTGCGAAATGGCTTCTATTCTTTTTCTTTAGAACATATATTCTTTGCAAATCTACTAAATGACCTTAGAATTGTTTTATATCTACCTGTAACTTTATAGCGAAGGAACAAGAAGCCCTTTTCAATTTTCACTTCATTAGTGTTACTTTGACACTCTTTAATGTCATCCCACTGTTTCGGCACCCACTCGTTGTCATGGCGAAGATTGCTGATCCGGGCAACAGGCACAGATGACTTGGCAACAGTTGGGAAGGAAACCCAACAATATCCATCTGTTGCCTTTAACATGCCAATCTTCAGTCAAGCGAAAGTTACACACTATAGTCTCTATACTGAGGGTAAAGATTGTAAAATAGACCAAAAAAAAGGAATAAAGTCATGTATTCTAGTGAAGTCTAAGCAGTGAAGAATGTATTGAATTACATTGGTTTAAAGATGTGTTAGGTGTACGTTCCTTGAGCTGTGTTCAAACCGGGATGTGAGTCAAGTTGTATTACTCACCTCATTACTATTCATGATCTTAGCATACTGTTGTTAGTTCTCCTCGTGGGCTTAACATCTTCCTATTATTGCAAAAGAAAGATTTTGTAATCCGAGGTTAACCAACTGCTTTTGTTTTTCTACCATAAAGATGCTGTCCTGAAATACCACTCCTATTATTATAGCACTTGACTCCATCCTTACATGGACAGTTCACCTAGAAAGGAATTAATTTGTCATCATTTACCCACCCGCTTGTCCTTTCAACCCATTTGACTCTTTCTTCTGCACAACACAAAAGAAGATATTTTCAAGAATGTTGGTAAACTGAACATCAGCTGAATAGAAGTAAATGATAACCCACATTTGTATGTTACAAACATTCTTCAATAGATCTTTTGGATTCTGCAAAAGTAAGTCATAAAGACTTGCCATGAGAGTGTGTTATAGGTTTTGACCACCCAATCTGACTTAATCATCATCAATAATTTTATTAAACTAAATTTCACTTTTAAAGCAATAGATGAATTTGGAATTCCTTTGATTATGGTGTTAAATTTTATCGTAAATTTCTTGGGTCAATTTCTTTACATTTTAGTTTTTGGCCTTAAACCAACTTCCAGAGGGAACTGATAGATCTTGCATCCACGTTTGACCACAAATAAGTATAATTTTTCATATAGATTAATATTTAAAGAAATATTAAAACGCTCAAAGACATTGGAAACAAATTCCAGTTTCGAAAATTTTGTTGTTGTTGTTGAAATAGACAACATAACACACCACTAAGCATAAAGAACACGTCCCTTCCTGCATTGCTCCGCCTCCTAACATTATTCCTCTTTCTAATGCTTGATATTTTCTTTCCGCCTCTTGGCTACAATTTTCTATTGGTATGCCGAGTATCTAATATGTTTTTAGAAATCGGTGAGCCCTCCTTTAATTGATTGACATCTTAACACTGTACTGGACATATAAGGGTGGCCTATATGTTCAAGGTTGGTAACGTGGGCGCAATATAAACTGTTTGTCTTCTGTTCCTCTCAGACCCATCCTCCTATTGCTTTGCTTAAGTTCACTTTAACCGACAGTAATGCATCCCTCAGCCGGTGTGGGGGGTAAATACAGGGGTTGAGATGACAGCGAGGAGTGTTGTTAGATGACTCAACCCGCACCGGGTTTGCCCTGCATTTGTTGTCTTTCAGACAAGGTCTGTCACGGGTCATTAAATACAGTTAGTGTGGACGCCGGTCTGTGAACCTGCAGTGGCATCTATAGAAATATGTACGCGTGAGAAATAGATTGTTGTATGTTTCATACGTGGTGCATTACAAATTCATACTTTTATAAACTTACCTTTGTTGTGTTTATGTACATTAATATTTTTCCATCATTTATTTAGTCTCATGTTCATCAAAAGCCAGTACATGACACAAAAAGGATATTTGAGAAGTGTCTTTGTGGTTTGTGTGCACACAATGAAAGTCAGTGGTTTGTGTTGATCAGTAAGCAACATTCTTTTGTGTTTTGCAAATTGAAGAAACTCAAACAAGTGCAATAAATCATAATCGTAGATTCAAATTTCCTCTCTTTTCTTAAGTATGAAAACAAAATAGTAGAGTTTAGCTTTTTATCACCATTTTCATATAATGAATATGAGATGATGTATTTATAAAAGATTTTCTAATTTTTTTACAATTATTTGCTAGTGAGTTCAACATATTTGTATCTATTAATTTCTATATAATTTATCTTATTTTTAAATTTCTAATTGTGTTCAAATTTAGTGATAAAACTGGCGATAAAAATAATTGTGATTTACAATGTTGTCATAACCGAGCAACCTTCCGTTAACGTAAATCCTCATTATAAAATGATATAACTATAAAATGATAAAATGAAATTGTTTGCCATCACCTGCTCCCGTACACTCTGTTAGTAAATTGTCTAATGGTGCACATCCTCTGTAACATTTACATTGTGATTCCTGTGTAATCCAGTCTGGTTTAAAGCGATTTGGTTCACTCGGCCAAATAAAAGACGCTGTCATTTCCATCCCCTCGCAGAACTCCAGCCCCTCACAGCACGGGGTCCGAGCCGTTGCCGTGGTGACGTTCTGTGTTTCTGAGTTCTGTATTCTCATTACGCCCTTTAGGATGTCAGTCATTGAGATCTCAGCAGCTGCCATAGTAACACAGCGTTCACAGGTTTCATCGAGACACGATTATAAAGTCACGCACAGGAATGAATTTATGCAGTAATAAAGATGATTCATTCCCTGATGGAAAACCTTTTTGGTTGTGAACGGACAACATGACCTCTGAAATGTGATACGACAGAATATAGGTGAACTTAGGTTTGTCTATTGAAAGCTATAATTTAGAACTTTAATATTTTCATAGTTGTTTCAGTTATAGGTTACACGTGTAAGAGAAAGCTCAGTCCAAAGCCCGTTGTGCGTTTGGCCTGTTGAATGATTTTCAGTGTTACGTGTGCAGTTGTCCTGCAGGGATGCACATACTTTAACAGCATTAACACAATGGGAAGCTGATGGATGGGATTGCTCTGGAGTGTTTCCCACCGCTCTGCTAATTGCAGCGACTGCGGACTTCTGCTCTTTCACATTAACATTGTTAGGAATTCTGTTCTAGAAATTCTCAACAGATGTCGGATAACATTTGGATTGCGCTGAATGCCTGGCGTATCTGAAACAATGTAGGTCAACAAACATATACAAGCATCAGTCCTCCTTTTTTGCTCTTTTATTTCAGCGAAGTTTTGACACAAACTTTCACGGCCGCTCTTCGCTTGCCTTTTCAATCCAAACCTGTCTTTCTGTGCACCGCCCTTCATAAACCAAGCTGAATAATCTTGATCGTACCCATAATACTGTGTATAAGAATAATTAAATAATATATAAAACATATAATAAATAAACAATGTAATAAATAATAAAATAATGCAAATACTTACAGTTGACACTACACATTATACGCAATATGTGCATACATACGTTTAGCACTACACATTATACAATAAACACAGAATGTACACGTTCTATATTATGTTAACAATATCTGCACATAAAAATATGCTATGGTCCAACAGAGCGAACAGGAGCTGAATACAGAGAAGTCATGGGTGGGCATCGGATGGTATACAGTGGAAATGGGTATCGTATATTGTATAAAGTGTAGTGTGTATGTATAGTTCAGTGTTTAACTGTTGGAGTTAAAGTGCAGTGTGTTTATGGCATGCCATATTTGAGTATGCTTTAGGGTGTATTAGCTCTGTCTGTTCAATATTAATGCAACATTTGTCTAGATTAGTTTCGTTGTATATCAGTGTTTTCTGATACATTGTAAAGTTTGTAACAAATAGAACCTTATTGGTAACATAATGCATTATTTAGAAGGACATCAGGCCTCGTCCAGATTCCGGTTACAGAATCCCAGGTGGTAAACCAATAACGAACAAGAGCACAGCGGTTAGCAGACGCATAAGTAGAGTAAAATGTCGTTTCAGAATCTTTTATTTTTGGTCTATATACATTTTGTTCTCTTGATTCGTAATTTTGAATCTCCTGTCACCTATATCATGGTTATTATATAGCCCAGAAAGAGATTGAGGTCCTTTGTGTGGTCTCTTGAGCCTCGATGTCGAGCTCTGAGATAAAAAACTTCCTCTGCTTCAGAACGGCCTTCTCCTTACAGATATCCATCTCTTTATCTGTGGAGGATACGGTCAAGTTATCCTCTGTTGATGGTTTGTTTGGAAAATATAAAGCAACATCAGTGGCGAGCTAATCTGAATCCGTCTCTTATCCGTGTTGGGTTCCATTTAATGCAAAGAAGAATACCACGCAACAAACATGTGTTTATTCATTCACTATCTGATAACCATGCAGTTTATTTAAAAAAAATATATAAAGCTAAAAATATGAACATTCTTAAACCTTGTGTCAAGGCCGTTGTTCAATATATTTGGAAAAGTAACAGCTTTGAAGTGACCGTTCACCATCTAATGGCCCCCAGTGTTTGTAGAGGATGATATAATGTCTCCTCTCAGGGAAATGTGACACTTGTTCAAGCAGAATTGTGACCATCTTTGTAATCTGACCCGATGATCAAACGCTGTCGAGTGAAGACTGTTTTACCGAGTAACATTACACACCGTCACACACTTATTTATCTGTGATGTCATCCTTCAACCTGCCCAGAAACCTCGATGTAGATTAATACTGTAAAGATATATTTTTACATTCGGTTGTATTAAGTGTCCTTTTAATGTCATCGTCTCTGTTTTTGTTAAATAACAAAGAAGCAAATCACCAGGAATTCACTTCTCGTTCCAGTTAAAAAATTCATTAAAAAGGCTTTCAGTGTTTTACAAAAAATAGCAAAGACAGCAAAAGGAGAAGATCAGGAAAATGATTAGGTCTGTTAAAAAATTATCTTATGACTGCGTTTTTCTTCGCTTGAAATTGGACAGACACAATTATTACCACGTTTTTAGTTTTTCCTGAATTTACAACTGTATTTATAAATATGTATTTGTGTGGTCAACCAATATTATTAAAAAGAAAGAATTAAAAAAAATAGTTGAAGTGCAGAAAGTATAAGCTTGGAGTAATGGGTCAAAATAGCAAGAAAAAGCTTTTTAGACCTCAAATATCGAAAGGAATCAAGTTCACATTCAATTTCAATCACAATAAAAACGTGTTCATGTATAAAGTAATAGTTACACAATTATATTTTCACGTAATAATCCCGTTGGTTTTCATATGTCTTGTCTGGCTGTCAGTCCTGAACTTTGATTTAATTGAAATTCAACAGACACTCAACTGGAACAGTCTTTTATTTTTCCCGCCACTGTATAGAAATGTATACACGGTAGGTGACCAAACCTTGAATTGGTTCAGAATAATTGTTTTCCAGCTCCCAACCCTTGTCTGTAGAGTGTTGTTTTGTAATGGTTTGCTAGACGGTCGCTAAGGGATTCTTTGAGGTTGCTCAGCTACCGAGACAAAGTAATAATGTACAATTTCACACATTTTGTGTTCTACAAAGTCTACTTTAAAAAGAACGTTTTCCGATCTCCTGCACTAGCCACATTATTCTTAATTTCCTGCACAATTAAAAGAAAAATCCCAATTTCATTTACATGTCAAGAAATAATATAATCATCAAAAGCCTGAACTACAGCTGTTTATTGTGCTCATATTTGTGCATGTTTGTGCATTTATTAATTCAGCATATCAGTTTCTCCAAAATGAGTGGTATATATGGTACATTTAACATTTAGTCTGTGTGCTTTGCATTCCACAAAGACATCTTTCAAGTAGGAGATCCAAGGGAGAAATTGATCCAAGGGAGAAATGTTGAACATCAATGTTCGAAAATGCTTAATATAAATGCATAAAGTAAGCAATGCATAAAGTAACATGAGGCTAAAGCGAACACAATAGGAAGCTGAAGTCTGCTGTGAATGGGAGGAAGTGTTGCACAAGAGGAAGTGGCCTGAGCAACTCCCTCACCACCAGACCACTTCTGCTGCCTGCATACACCATACAAAGATGGACTGAAAACTGGATTTAATATTATCTTAAACGCATATCCACATCAAACCCGGCTGACTGGTTGTATTCCATGACTTTGGTAAAGGATCGATTGTTCATGCAAAGCTATGGCAACGGTTTACAAAATAGAAATTGAAGGCCTAAATTCAGATTCTTGAGCAAAACCTGAATCACCTTCCAGAAAAATGAGTAAGATCTTAGCGTAGGTTTGAGATTAAATCATAACGGGGAGAACGCCTGAAAAATATGAAGAGCAATTGAAATGCAGAACTGCTGTACAAAGCATTCATTCAGTCCGCTAACAATTTCCACATTTTTGTGGTGATTATAAGACTTGTTTCTGTCGATCTTTTTACAGACTGTTTGGATTTCGAAAGGCTACGACATCAGCCGAGCGCCTGTGTAGGCCTCACATCTGACACCTCTGCTATCCCGTTGGTAAGTTTTTTTTACGCATACAGCTCATGAAAATACATTTTAGTCGCAGTGCATGATCGTGTCATCACTTTATTTAAACGAGAAATTTGACTATGGTGATGTCATTACTTTATAATAATAACTTAATTACAGTAGATCAAGGTGCAGATGTATTGTAACAGTATTTCATCGTTTCGAAAATGTTTCACTAGCTCTCAAGTCTGCATATTTCTGATATCTTTACTGAGCTCTCTGATTCTGTTGGATTGGGGTGAAGGACATTTTTCATCAATGTTCGGTATGTGGAGTCTTCCTGCCCTTATGGCAGTTGATGTGTGGCAGGTGCCAAGTGTTCTTTCAGTTCATCAAAACAAGAAGAGCCAGCTTTGGATTCATGTTATTGTTTATTGTTCAATCATTTTTTGCAGTGTTATGATGCATAAAGAGTTTTTCTCATACATTCTTACAATTAGCACTACATAGTCTTAAGAGTATCTATACTTTTTCATACATCTTTTCTTTCATGGTTGTTTCACACTACTTCAAAAGACAAAAAGTTTTTTCCCCTCAGTTTGAGTTCAGATTGTGTAACACAGCAATTGCGGAAGTGAACGGCATTGTGGGACATAAAGAGGACCTGAGCAATGATTAAAAACCGAGTCACAACCCTGCACTCCTGGAGAACTTTTGGCCGTTTTCCCTCCTGCCCTTCATTGGCAAAACCGTTGAGTTTGTCGTCTTCCACCAATTCTCCTTCTTCCTTTCTCATCACAACCTCCTGAACAGCAACCAATCAGGCTTCTGGCACTGCGTTTAGTGGTTGGAGATCCACGGCTGGTTTCACACTGCACGTGTAGGCAGGAAGTAAGCAGCTCATGTTTTGTCAGTGCATATGTTAACCCATGAGAGCTTTCACACGGCGCTGACTGCGCATAGTTGGACCAGAGCAGAAGTATCTTTGTAGCGATCCTTTCAGCCCAGAGTCTATATTGCGGCCCTGTTAACTTTCGCGGTCAGCGGCAATGCATTAATTATGGCCAAATTTTACAGGAAAAGGTAAAAATGTTATCCCCAAAAGTACATTGCTACATACTGTGTTGTAATCACATTATGAAAATAAGTTTAAGTTATTAATTTACACTGTAATTTTTCCTGACGTTACAGAATTATTGAAATTATTATGTAAGCATATTTGTATAGCCTTTATTTGTTATTACAAAAACATGTTGCCATATGAGTAGGTGTCATGATGACATCACGATGACATTTAACAAGCGCAGGTGTCATCGTCGGCCAAATTGCAACTGCCAAGAAGACCACCAAGAAGATCTGCTGCTTACATCCTACTTACTCGTACAGTGTGAAACCAATGTAAGGCTTACAAGGGCAGCCTCTAAATCATCAGTTCTTATCCTACTGGATCCCTCTGCTGTTTTGACATCATAAGTGAAGGTCATGGCACAAACTGTAGTGAAGTGAAGTGACGTGAAGTGACATCATTTAACTCCGCATTCTCCTTTTGTCTCCCGAGGCAATGGGTGTCTCTGACACAGCGCACCGGTGGTTCCAGTCATACCATTTAGGTAGATCCTTCAGGTTTGATGTACCTCAGGGCTCGGTGCTTGAACCCCTGCTTTTCTAGCAAGGTAGCAAAAGTAGTTTTCAACGAACCGAAAGATCGCATGTCAAACCTCTCTCTTTATTAAGCTACATTTATCTCTCTTTATTAAGCTGGGGTCAGTCGTGGTCTGGTGGTTAGAGAGTTTGACTCGTAAGCAAAATGTTGGGGGTTTGAATCTCAGTGCCAGCAGACAATGACTGACCCCTTACCCCTGTTTACTCTGCAGTAATAATGGGCCACTGCATAATACTTGTAAGTTGCTTTGGATAAAAGCATCTGCCAAATGAACAAATGTAAATGTACATTAGCTCCCATTTCTCTTGGATGACGGATTATGTAGTCACAGGGTCAGAGTTTGTGGAAGGTGTCCCCATTTATATGCATGATGTAGGGTCATCCAAAACCAAACCAAAAAGCTGTTTCATAATGTGTCAAATGGGTCAAATGGGTACTGAATGTGGGTCGGGTGGCCAACATAAAAATAAAAAAACAAAAAATATATGTTATGTTGCAATAAATAGTGATGACTAGGTAAAGAATTTTTTGTTTCATTTTAAAATACATTGAAGATAAAATAGCAGTTAAAAATGTCTAGTGTTTAGGTAATTATTATACTAAATTATTTTTTAATAATAGTATCATGTGGTGAAGCTGTTTAGAAATAATGTACCATACTTTTTTAAATGTATTGTTTTTTTTGAATATACTATAAGAAATAATGAAATTCAAAAGCTAACTAACATACATAATATTAAACAAGAGGCATTTATCAAAAATATCCAAATGTGTCATTCAACTCTATATGATGCCACACCTCCACCCCTGTGACTCTTAAGTCTCAGTTTATTACTTTTTTATGCCCTTGCCACCCATGTTTATTTTGCCCTTGTTCCCATGGATTCCACGTCTAGCTGGTCCACACAGGCCACTTTAAAATGAAGGACACACCTTTGGATCTGACGTATCTCCACACTTCATGAAACTATGCCTGTGGGTGTTTATGCAATAGCTTTAAGGTTACGGGTTATTGGAGACACGTTTGGATTATTTCAGATCTTGTGACTGTAAACCAATGGAAACATGTTTTACTTTTGAGAGGAGATGATGGATTATGTGGGTCTAGAAGTGCAGCCTGAGGTCATATTTTGACAGCATCAGCTCCTCCCCTGCATGTAAGCCAATACTGACACTGTCTGGTTATGCTGAACATTGCCTCAACACGGGGATTCTTTGGTTCTATGAGATTTGCTTGATAGCTCCCTGTGATTTATGGTTGGTGATACGTTTTATTTTAATGTGTTATTATTTTAAGAGGACAAAAATCTTGTTTTTATTACAAACTGCAAGTCTTTCGAGTTTATTATCAGATCGTTTTACATCAGATCATTGGATTGGTGGATTATTGCATATATAAGAATATTAGACTATTTACATGTAAACTTGTTATGGTATTATCTGCATTCCAAAATATTTACATGCGTTTTTACATGAAACAATTTACATGAAAGAAATGAAATGTCAAAGCTTTGAAATGAATTAAATAAATGGTTTTAATGTTGGGTAAATGCAATTAAAAATATCTGTAATATTTTTTTTTAAATTCCTCAAAAATATTAGGTTATATTCAAATAATATGCTTTTTTAAATGAATATATTTTCTATTACATTTACAAAATATTTGTTTTTTAACTCGTATTTATCGCTCCTTTATAGTCAACTCTTCCTTGTTTTATTACTCATTAGTTGAAAATTCGTATCAGTTTTAAATCGATCAGCTTTTCTCATAATAGCGTTGTTTGTTTTATTAAGGCAGCGGTTACAGCCCAAAACTGATCGGTTTAATGTACGGTGAAATTATAGTTTGTTTTTAAGTCATGAAATGGTTTTTGTTCACTAAAATAGAACATCATTATTTGGTCTAATGTGGTTTAACCGAGCTGGTGTTTCTGAACTACATATTTCTAAAATATACACAGGTGGGAAATGTTTATTTGATCGTGGTGCAGTTGAACGGTGTTAGGTTGTAGTAAAGCTTATTTTTTTCAGCAGATGGCACCATCTACAAAGTTATAATACTGGATGGGTTCAGGTTTGGGAGAGCAATGGTTGGACAAATACACTTCTTCTACTTTTTTCTTACAGCAAATATGATCCATGCGGTTGTGCTTGTGAAACCTTTCAGTCCTGACCTCAACAGAAACATGTATTTGTGTCTTCGATATTAAAATATAATCCAATGTTCCTATGGCATTTGGCAATGAATGTGCTTTCACTAAACAAGGTTGATGAGACATCTTATAAATATGAGATGAATGTCAGAGGGTTTTGTGAGTCAGTCAGCAAACCGCTCTCATAGACATGTTGATGCGGCAGAAAAGGAGGCGAAGGATTAGTTAAATATTCATTGGGTTTGCTCTTCTTTCATTTTCAGTTGGTCTTATGCCCACTGTAGACACGTTTCTTATGGATGTACACAGGTCTTGAGCAAAATCCTTTTCCGCTAAACGTCTGCAAGTACTACAAAGCCATACGTTATACTAAGAGACGATGTTTTCTAGCCACTTAGGTCTTATATTCAAAGGCATTTAAGATGTAAAAATAGTTGCAAGAATTTTATTGCACATGATGCAATTTAAGATAATGCAGGTTTTATAAAACCTGAAATGTGCCAATAGTTGAAGTTAAAACGATCTGTAAGTCTGATAAGTCTGTTGGTTCTTTAAAACCGTGCTTTTAGGTTTGAGGGTCTTTCCTTACCTTTTTATATTTTTATTCATATATTTGAAACCATTATTCAAATAACTTACAAATGTATAACAAGGGTTTCGAATCAATTGCATGATGACTTTAGAAATATCCATCAGTATTTATGTTTATTTTATTGAATATGTTAAACATTTAATAATTGAATTAGGTGTAAATGTGAACCAGAAAATCGACTTCTGAGAAAACACGTGTTGAAATTGGATTTGATCTATTAATTTTACTATGATTTCAATCCATCATCCGGTCTATAATAGGAAAGATATCGACGTCACATTCTCACAAAATGTACACGATATGATTTTTTAATGTAAATAGGAAATTACAAATAATGTCTGGGTTTTCGTAGACAAGGTTACATAGTTTAACAAATCAAATCAGATTGCATTTTATACATTTTGATTATTGAAGATTAGGGAGTGGCCCTCTGTAAAACCTTTCCTCACCGTCAGCAGAGGGCACTCTACGATTAAATAAAACTACTGCCCAAATCCACCGCACGACTTACTACCCCCAAAAAATCCCATCTCAGTTTGACAGCGCCGCACCCCTTACACTCAACACATACAGCCCTTCTGCATACTAAAGACTCGAAAATATTACATGAGCCTTTGACATTATGATACACATCAAAAATGTTCAATTTAGAGTTAAAAGGTGTCACTTAGTCTTTGAGATGGCAGCTTATGGTTACCCTAACATCTTCTGTGTTTGTTCTTTACTTAAATACATGATAAATACATACGCTGTTCTATAGAAAATGTGAAGCTTGTGTCACGTCCATGTTGACATCTGGGGAGGATAAAACTTTCCTGCTATTACTTTTTGGTTTAAAAAAGCACCAGGACAAGTAAAGGTACGTCTGTAAGATATCTCAAGTGTGTATCATCTGCTAAAGAAACATCCATTCGATACCATAAACATCTTACAGACATCCTTCAGAGGTCAATATTACATCTGACAGCGGACGTCCTGGAGATGTCTTCAGATGAAAATGCAGATATCTAATGGATTGTCTGCCAGATGTTTGTGTACTATATATTGCTATTTAAGCTTTTAATGCAAGGCTGCCCTTGCATTAAAAAAAAAAAGAAAAACATAACAAGCATTCAACGTAGCCTCACTTTTCGACTCCTTCTGGATTGTGTATGTAGAAGTATTGGCATGAACATGGGTTATGATGACATAAACCGCATGACGTTTTGTTGTTATTTCTTATGCGAAGGCTCCCCCGTTGAAGGCTCGACAAAAAAGGCCTTAAGATTAAAATAATCTCAGCGGCGACTGAAAGCATCTCGTGTTTGTTGATTAAACCGACTTTGAACATTTAAACAGGGCCAGCTTAAAATTCCTTCTCCCACATTTTAGATGAGGAGCCCTGTTTTGGCTTATGATATTCGGTTGCCATGGTTTCCAGCTTTGATCACGAGAGGTACAGTGTAGCCCAAGTAGTCCCATTGTAGGGGAGATTAACCAAAAATCCCGCGCCCTCTCTCTAGGATCAGCATACCACCGCCTCTTTTAAATTGTAACAAATTAAATTGTAATCACACAGTAAACGCGAGTTTGTGTCATAACACATCTGACGTAGTTTATGTAAAAACGTCACGGTTGCCATTTGAATGTGTTGTTGTTGCTGTAACGGTCAAACGGTCAACACCAATCACGGCCGTCCTTTGAAAGCGCCACATTCTCATTGGTTGTCCTCCGGGTTGTTTTGAGTTTACAACAATGTGCCAAAACAGGACATTAGTGACTGTTTACGCCAGCACGGGCGGAGCTACGATCACAAACAAACACATGCCACCCTCCAAACTCATCAAAGTACTCACGCTTCATTTTCATACCGCGCCACCTCGGCTGGGTGAGGTCAGAGAGGTCATGGATGAGGTGCGTGCCAGTTTGAGGGATGAAAGAGGATGCTCGCTTCCTCTGTATCTTCCTCACTGGTGGTGTGTCGGAGGATCTGGCGGGACAGGAGGGCATCTACTCGGCTAATGCGATGTGGCAGCACGCCCCAGGAAATTTAGGTCAAGTTTAAAACTGTAGACAGGGATGTAAGTGAGGCTGCGGGAGACTGATGCTACACAACCAATCACTAGCACACCTATTACTCATACGTTATCAAAACTATTTGCATTCGCTGCTATTAATGTTAATGAAACTCATGTTGATATACCAGTTTAGGGGATTTATAGGGCCTGTGTTTATTTCTGACATCCATAAATGTCCTTTGAGAAAATGTAGTGTTTGCATTATAAAACAATGTGGATGTATTTATGTTCCATGAGATCAGTTATACGCAATCTAAGACACTTAATCCTATGTATAAGTGGATTATTGCATCCACTCACACACAAAAACACACTCGCTGCCCTCCCCCTCCGAGCTTCCAGCAGCCGGTTATCCACTCCACGGCCGGTCCACGTGACAGAGAGAAAGAAGGAGGGGTTGTTGTTGTTTTTTATGGCCACAGAGCGATAGTAGAATAGTAGTATAGTGAAGCACGTGGATTCCCATGCTGCAGTGCTCGGCGGATTTCCAGCGATCCGACTATTTCCAGACTGTTTTTTAGTTTTGTGATATTGGTGCACAGGTGATTCATCGCATGGATGTAGTCATTTGTGTTTAACTAGAAAATGCTAACCCTTATAGTATCATTTTTGTGATTTCCTTTTTTTAAATCATAAAATCATTCTACATAATATAAATAACACAGTTTGATAATATAACTTTGAATAGAGCTGTCAAAAGATTGAAATGCTTGTTTTCTCCAAATTTCATCTTAAAACCCTGTTTTCAAAGACAGGGTCACAAACACACATTTTCTTACAAAACACATCTCATAATATAAGATTTATAATCCTAAGCTTGTTTGGTGAATTCATTCTTAATATTACATATTATGTTCTTCCAGTCAGGAATGTCAAATGATTCCTAAATTCTGGACTAATCAGCCTGATGTGTGTTTTGGACGTCATCGGTATTCATGCATTCACACGCCAGCACTTAAGTCACACTACTGCTCCAGTGCCCTCATCCAACCCCCCCGCCCACCTTCTGATTGGCTGTCGGCGTGTTTTTGGTAGCACCGGCTTTTATCAACTCCATGGATACAGTGGAGTGCAGGAGGACTTTCGTGCAGCCAATCAGGACGCGGTAGTGAATGGTAAGTGCCCAGCGGGCTTAGACAATCCCCTCGCCCCCCCTCCGTATCCCATCATAGCTCTTCTCCTCCAGCACGCAATCTCCCAGTAGGAGGCTTCCAAAAGAAAACAACCAGGTCAGAGCCTCTCCTCTGTCAGAGTAGCTGGCGAGGGGAGCTCTCGTGGACCGTTTGGCAGCGCTGTGTGTAAAGTCGAGAGTTACTAATGTCAGCTGCGCCTCTGTTGGCACCGCTCTCACCCTTCGGCCCACATACACAGGTGGCGAAATATAGTTTTTGGGAGGATGAAAATAAGCATCTTAAGAGATTGAATGTACATGGGTTAGTTCCAGTAACAATATGTGACAGTAGTGCTCAGAATAAAATATATTATTATTTATATTTGGTTTTAGTCTGCGCAATTTAAGAATATACAAACACACTCAGTCCCACTGTGATACTTTTTTTTTTAATATTTTTTAAATTTTAAAGCTTCAATATTGATTACTGTTTAGAGTTTGTGTATATTTAAGTAAAAAACTAAGTTAATTTGAATAACTAAAATATTTAAATAGAATTCATCGAAAATATTAGGTGTTTATTCAAAATAAAGTTATTTTTTTCATAACATAAAATATTAAATGTGTACAATTTAGAGAATTTAACTGTTGGATTTTTTAATCATTTCTTTTAATATGTCCAACGGACAAAAATCAATTGAATGTTTTTACAAAGTTATTAGATTTTTGTGTAAAATTTACTAAGCCAGATTAATAATCATTAGAGTGCATTGTGTTTTTGTCATGGCTGTCCTTGGAATGACCCCCGGAACGGTTAAAGGGAGCAGTTGGGTAGGATATGGGGTTGGCAGCGGCGGGCACGTCGTGGGCACGTTTCTGATTCAGGTCAGACGATTTCCAACTAACTTTCCAACAGTGAACAAGTATCTACATGCGGTCCAGATGGGTGCAGTGATATACACCATTTATATTTTATAGTTTCACATTTTTTAAGAAAATTGAAGTGGTGTTCTGGCCGGTTGCCAGGGTGTTGCTGTGTAGTTGCTAAGGTGTATTTAACAAATTGCTTTGGAGCTTATAGTTCGTTGTGAGTGGAAACTCTTGTGACGCCAAAATCCGTCCGTGGCTTTACTGGCAATGACAACAAAATCCTGTAACAATACAGCGCTGTTTACTCTAAGGATGTTGATCATCGCTAGTTTGATCTTTTAATGTGTCCATTTCATAAATCTTAAAGTTTAAATGCTCTCTAAGTCTTCCGTTTTGTCAGACACAAATATGTTATTATCCAACTGCTTGCGTGTGATCCATCTTTAGACCTTGAACTTGAATCCTTGCCCCTGCTTAGCCCTGACCTCCTCAGCGTGGCTCTAACCGGTCGCCGGGCTTCATGTGTGTCCATCTGGGTTGTCTTTCTCAAAGTGCAGCTGCGTCTAAAAGCTTGGACAGGTCTTTGGTCCGTCACTGTGGGTTAGAATGCTTTTGATGTGCTGTGATTTACTGTCAGCAACTTCCTGAACCTGTTAAACACACACACACACACACACACACACACACACACACACACACACACACACACACACACACACACACACACCCATGGCTCAGGATCTTACCTGTACGCAACCTCACCTGTGTCACTGCCTGTCAAATCTCTGACGCCTAATAACTCAACCTTCCCTTTCTATCTGTCTGCCTGTTCACATCTTGTTTCTCCACCCATCATCAGGCTGTCTTCTCTCTCTCCATGTCTTCTTTCGGTCTCTCTCTTGCTGGTCACAGCATAGAGCAAAATCGGATAAAAACAAATACTTTATTTACACCCATACTGATAGCATCCTGTTGTATGACTCTTACTTCTGTAAATCACAAATATACGTTGAGAAATGTGGTTTTGTGTTTGTACAATGAAAGTCACTAGGCACTGATGTTGTTTGCTCACCAATATTCTTCAAAATATCTTCCTTTCTGTAAATAGACGGCACGCTCGGTTGCATATTGCTGTAATTGAAATCAGTCTACGCTGTCATCCATAAAACTGGATATGATGTATTATTTCATGTATTCATCGAATAGAAAACAAATATATAAGACAATTGAAACATAGGGAACCTCTAAATCTTTGTGACAAGTGTAAGTACAAAAGCAGCTTAAAACACCAAAGTTGGTCACATAACATAACATAAATAAATATATAATTGATATAAATAAAATTCAAATACGCCATACAGTACAGTTGAGTATAAGGAATGTGATCAAGTAATATTAAATGAACACTTTACAAAGTGTCTTTATTTTGCAAACCCTCCTTTACACCCTTGAATGCACTTCTTTGTTGTGGTCAACTTTTACTTTAAGTTTTAAAAAAGTCACACCCACAGTAGGGAGTAAACTATTGTTTAAGTCAATGGTGACTAATAAAACGTACAAAATTTCCTTAAAATATCTATATAAGTCTTCAGCATAACAAGGAAACGAATACAGTTTGTACCAGCTATGTCCACAAAATATAATACTATTACATTTAATACTATCAGTACTATCTCCACGGCCCTGTTTCGAAATCAACCGCCAACACCATTCACTTTCACATTGGCACACACCTGGAAATCCTGGCCATGGTCACGTTCATTGTGATTGCATGAGCGTAGGCGTGACTGTTTATCCTGCGCTTTCTGGTTTTGCATTTCTTTTCCGTGTCCCGTCTTACCATCAGCCATGATTATATAACCCTCACACAAACAAGTCTGTGACCCAAATCCAGTGACCTGCATGTGTGTTGTATACTCTTCTCGCCAGAGGCATGATGGGTAATGCCCGCCGTTTGTTATGACCTGAAACAACCCTCTTGCTCTCGTTTGCATTCTGTCTGTCATCTGCTTTTATGAGCAGATAGTAAACAAACGTCTTTCTTTTAATGTGACCGTCAGCCCTTTTATATGATGCAGATGTCATGAAAATAAACGCAGTGTTAACGTGTGGTTTGTTATCTAATAAATGTTTGGTTTGTTGAATGAATGGGTGGTTTGCTATCACCTGCTTAAAAATAGACACTAAATAAGCGAAGATGAGACCGGCGTGTCATCCGTTTTGGGGGTCCCCAAGGGTCCATCTGTATCTTTTATGCCTTTATGTCTTTCATTCTGAAGGACTTTGTAATGATTCTTGATTGCTTTTATGAAGAATTTCAGTGTCAGTAAAGGGAAGTGGCTGTTTAGGAGCTCTTTGGTGTCAAGCTCGTGAATGCTGCATGGATGTTAAAATGTGGTCGGGCTTATTTGTGAATGACCCGTTTTTGAAGCATAGGTTTCAGGGCTGTCACGATTAATCATCGATATAGGTATACCTAGTTTGGCGAAGCTTGTGAGTGAAATAAGGTATCGATATTAAAAATGACCATATTGTTTCAACTGGTGTTATTAATTTGAAAGCACTTCATAAGCTTATGAATCTGTTTCAAGATTGGCAGAATTTCTGAGCTATCATTCTGTACGATTCTATACGATTTCAATATGATTTAATAGATATCGTGACGTCATAAATGTTTTTTGGTCAACGTAAGCAAGCATTGTGAATGTTTTGAGTTTGAATGTCCACATATTTTTGTATGTGGTTGTATTTTTTACGGTTGTATTTTTAATAAATATTAAATTGAATAAAATGATGACAGTTACACACTCCTAAATATAAAGAAGAATATAGACCATTTTTGGTTAAAAGGGTGAACGTTTAACACCAGAATCATTCTGTCTCACAAACACCTTTTATACAACCTTCATAAATAAAAGGTTAAAAAATGTAAACCTTTGATTTCTTTGTAGAATTTTCTTCATTTTTAAGAGCACCTTTTTAAACCGAACCTCTTGTGAAGTCTGATTTAAATTTAAGAAAGAAATGTTTGACACTTTGACCTCACGTCTCTCTTTTTTGCCGAAACGGAAAATGTCTAAGACCCTGGTGACACCATTTCCCCGTGTGAATTATTGGGGGTTTTTAAATTAAAAAAGGACTCTAGTCTACTTCCTAAATCTTGACTTTGACAGCCCAGGGCCTCTAAATAGGGAACTGAACGTGAGCGGTTCTGTAGGCATGACATGCACGGTTGGCACTGGTCGCCAAAGCACAGGGATTCCCGTAACTCTCTGTGTGTGCTGTGGGAGGGAGGGGTACAGAACTGACATCTGGTGGCCAAGGGCCTTGCACAGGAAAACCACTGCGTCTGGAGAATGGAAACTGTGGGGTAAAGAGAACGAGCATCGACTGGTGGTCGAAAGGGTCATGTTTTCTTAACTGATAAAAGAAGAGATTTGAAGTCAACAATGATGTGTTGGGCACTGTTGCCACCCGTCAGCTTCAAGAGAATATGACATGAACATTTGCAGTTGTTTAACTTCACTTTGTCCATCTTTCTCTTTCAGGTACGTTGTCATGGGGAACCTCCTTAAAGTTTTGACATGCACAGATCTTGCGCAGGAGCCCAACTTTTTCCTTGATTTTGAAAGTAAGAGATTTCCTCCCACACTTTTTATTTACCTTCAGTTTATCTTCAATCTTCCATTCTCAAAGTTTACCCACAATACACTGCTTAAGAAGACGAGTCCTATCGTTATAAAATTGGATTCTGGGAGTCTTGGCATGGGTAATTTCCTGCTTGCTGTATGAAATGCCAGTTCCTCTTGGATGCACCAGTGGTGTATATCTCAAGTGTGGGACATGATACCATCTTAAACTCCCTTTTCCCTTGGGAATAGTTTGTGAACCACACATAATCTTCTGTCGTCTCATTAGTTTGGGTCAAAGGTTCATTTCAGCAAAGGAAGTCAAATGAACCACAGGTGGCAGAACGGCCTTATAAGAAGTGGGAGTTTTTTTGAAAGGGAGACCTGGACATTTCTAGCGAGCTCTGAGCGAACGTGATATTTTCTTATAATATGAATAAAGGATGTGTATTTAATTTAATTTTCACTTATATTTTATGTAATCGATTGTAGGGCTGGGTTTTAGACCAGTTTGGCGATTAAATTATATATCGCTCAGTCGATTGTTTTAAATCGTGCTTTTTGCAGAAAGGAAGTCTGTATTGAAATATAAATGCTGGTAACTGAAACACTTCTACTGGGCAATGTTAATGAAATACACATTCACATTAATAGTACAGACCACACAGTAATGTTTTCAATTACTTTTTACTTTGTTAAAATTTTTTAATCATAAACATATGAAAACATAAAAGAGGCATTTGCATTAAGAATCAATACGGGATATTAAGGATTGATTTAAATTGAGGGATTATTTATCCAGCCATACTGTATTTACGAATAAAAGTAATTGGATTTTCATTCCAAGCAGATAGCGGTGAAATTTCGCCTTATAGGACCTTATAGATGCGGAGGAAAACCAAGCTGGAGCGGGACGAGCAAAACGGTTCCGCACAGACCTCTAATACAGAGTGTTGAGACAGTGGAAAACAAAAGTTCCAGACTTTTATTACCCCTGCCCGCAGAACATCTCCACCCTTAAAATGTTTGCCTTCGTTCTTAGTCGCCTCGCTGTTCCACACGGGGGGCGATAAAAAGTCAGATTAAAGTGAATCAAGCGGCGCTCTTTAAGAACCGTCCCCAAGTATCGGATATCAGTTATGTAATGTTATAAGAATGAACAGAGGAGCGAAGCTTTTGTAAGGTTCAAGACATCCTGATGCATTGACACTGTCTGACTCTTAATGTGTGGCATGTAGTGTGAAAGGAGGTGGCTCTCAATTTCTTAAATTGTACTTAAAGCCAGCCGTAGTTTAAAGCTGGCAATGTCTCATTGAGGTTTCTCTTCAGATGTGGGCCTGAAGTTTACACCATTTAAAATTCCACACTCTGCCTTTTAAACACATGAAAACAGCTGTGGAGGTTTGAGTCAGATGCTCTGAAATTTCCTGGTAAAGCACAACTGCGTTTTCTAATGATTATAAGGACTCCAGAACACCACTAACAGAATGCAAGTTATTCTATATAGATGTTTTTATACTTCCTTACATACGCAAAATTTAAACGGCATATTTCATCAGAGCATAAAGATTTACTCTCTTTTTTGTTCCAATTGTTTTACAAAAAACCACAATAACATTTTTAAGTGTAGTAGAAAAAATACATTGGTAGACGAAGGTGACCCAGAACAGTTTTATTTTCCTAAATTCTTTCAAATATTTTTTTGTGTTCAACAGAACAAGAAATATATAAAGTGTTTTCTTTAAACTATAGTTGCCAATGTTGCCCTGACATTTCTGTAGCTGATATAATTTTCTTGAGTGTTCAGGCAAAGAAAAAAAATGATATATGTTTGCAACCACTTTTTGGTTGTACTACACCATTTACATATGGAATGAAAGACATTATATTTTGGCTGCAAAAGAAAAAGAAGGCATAGACGTTCTTTCTTCAGACTACTATTTTGTGTGCTAACACTAACACTCGATAGGACTGCTTTTTTGCTTCATATGTGAAGTATGTTACATGGTTAAAAGTTTCAACTACATCACAGGAGATATAGTAACAGTACCTTTAACAAGGTTGAATGAGGTGTAGAAAGTGTCAACGGGTACAATGTTTCTTTATTCATTCCTTTAATTTTTGATCTGAGATGTTATCCCCTAAGGAGGAAAGCTTAGATCACATTCATGAGTTGCATTTATGCATAACATTTGCTCTTAATACGTCAAACACTGAGGTTGATAGACCTTTTGATTAAAGACCTTGAAGCTCCTCGATTCATTTCCTCTTCTGCCGTCTCTCTCCAGATGCCCAGCCCACAGAAGCAGAGCAGGAGACGTGGGAGGAAGTGGATGTGGTCCTGAAGGATGCACTGGGAATACTCGACGAACTGCAGGCGTATAAAGGCGCCGGGCAAGAGATACGAGAGGTACACACATGTTTGCACAAAATCAATAAAAACCAAAGATATCATTTTAAAATGTCTGTAGTCTGTGTTACTGTACTCTTTATGTGCAAGGTCACACATTTTCTTTTTAAGGAGCAACAGTAACTTAAAAAAATCTCACATCCTGTGAGCAATGAAACTGTATTTTGTTCAATCACGCTTCACTATGAATGAGTGATTGATGCTTGTTACCACGGATACTGTTGCTATACAGATGCAGTTGCCATGGAAAGGCTTCTTGCTCAGAATGAAAGTGAATGTTTTTGATTTTCTTTTTTTATTCACTCCAAAGGATGTGACACATTCCGTTTTATACAATAACAGTCAGTAATTATTTTAATGAGACACATTTATGTGAAAGCCGGAGAGCACGCTGAGGCACCAGAAAAGACATAGAGGTTTCGTCCAGTTTCAGAGTGGCAGGCAAAATAAATGAGCCAAAAACCCTCACGTCATTTACATCCACAAATTGCTACCCTTTACTAAGAAAACCTCATCCTACATACACAACTCTAACACAAACACCGTCTGTTATAAAATATTATGTCCTGTTTTGACTGTGTGTTTATACCTAGCCAGATGTTGTATTATTGTAATGTTATGATTTTTTTTAGGCAATCCAGAATCCCAACGATGAGGCGCTACAAGACCAGGCATGGGCCGCTGTAGTGCCGCTTGTAGGCAAACTGAAGAAGTTCTACGAGTTTTCACAGAGATTAGGTACACTTTTTTTTCTCGAATAGAAGTGAACGGAGCTGATGAAGATACATTTAAAGGCATAGTACACCACAAAATGGCATTTGTATTTTTGGAACATACTGCACACCCCATGTCTTTTTAAGTCTTCGTGACAATGTAAAAAACTATTTTTTATTCCATAACTCAAACATAAAGAAATATTGGCATGTGACCTATAAGTGTGATGAGTACCTTTGGTTAGAACACGTTTTATAATTGAAGTGAAAATGTAATAGTTAGTTCTATCATCATTTACCTTCTTTTTGTCTTTGTCATTTAAAACCTGCATCACCTTCTTAGATGTTTTGAGTTGTTTGTGGCTATAAAACTGACTTTGAGGGAAGTCGTGTCCTGGTGGTTGGAGTGTTGGACTTGTGATCCCAAGGTCGCTGGTTTCGATACTCAGTACCAGCAGGGATACCACGACTGAGGTGAGTCCCTTGAGCAAGGCACCGTTCCCCCCCACTGCTCCCCGGGTGCCGCAGCATGACTGCCCACTAATCCTGGTGTGTGTTCACGGTGTGTGTGTGTTCACTTACTGTGTGTGTACACTGGGATGGATTAAATGCAGAGCACAAATTCCAATTATGGGACACCATACTCACGGAACTTCACGTCACTACAGTGTGTGCCATGACCTTCACCTTCATTAAGTGTGGCCAGTTGCTGACATTTTTCCAAATATCTTTGTTTTGTGTTCTGCAGAAGAAAGAGAGCTGTACGAATGAACACATTATGTTTGTTTTGGTGTTCTAAATGTGATGGTTTGCCCAAATTTTGCAGTGGCATCCATTCACCACTATTGTATGGACACAAAAGCAAGTAAATGAGTGCCAGATTCCAACATTCTTATAAGTATCTTAAATAGTCATACGGGCTTGAAATAACAACACTGAATAAATGATGAAAAATTCACTTTAAGGTTGACATTTGCATAGAATTGGCCATTTACAATTATACCTTTGTTTGCAGTAACATAAATGACATTATTTTAAATGAATCATTTCTTTATAAGTGCTGCAGTCATCCTTTTCCATTCATATTTTGGATCTATTGCACTATGAGCATCAGAGACATTAAACACATTGTGTACAAACACGGTAGCGGCCCTGGAAATCATCACAGCTGGGCCTTTCCTTAAAGCTCTGTCAACGGAAACTGCTGATGAAAAGACAGTTCAAACCCATAATTGTTATACACCTTTCACTGACATGCAGATAAAACAAGCCAGTCACTAACCAACCGCTAATAAACGTCTTAAATACTTCAGAGGCTGACGGATCTCATTAGCATTCGCTGCTATTCTTGATGCCCGACTGAATAAGACTGACCGAATCGAATTGGGTTTTGTCTTGCCCTGAAGCCCAAAGTCCTTTAAATCTCTGTAATGGCTTTTGAACGTGTAGTCATTGTGCGCACACCCCACGCCGGTCGTCTTTCGCGCGTTACGTAACAGCCCAATGGGGTCATTCAGCTTTCCCGCGCTTTCCGCTCCAGAACACTTAAACGGCTTTTGGGCGAGCGCTCACGCTTGACGTGCTTTACCAAACTGCTCTGATTGCTTGACGTGTGGTATTCTGTCCTGACTGTGACCCTATCCGTGTTCATTAAGTATCAATGGTGTTATAATTGTTGACAGGGGACACGGCCGTAAGATGTCTGAGAAGTTTAGAAAATGACATGTCTGGAGAACAGAGGAAAGTTGGTAATAAGAAAATAAATGTTTAAACAATTAAAACAAATTTTTAAACAATTTTAACAAAAAAAAACGTACATAGAAGTTGGAAAGCGTTATGCAACCTCAGGGTCAGGATTTTTTAAAAAAATTTACCTTACAATTAATTTTTTTTTCCTTTTTTACCACTGTTGAACATTATAATTTAGATTACAATTTTGCATTTATTTTGTACCTTTACCCAAAAAAAGAACACAAAAGTAGATTAAGAGAAATGTCTCAGTGGTATTGTGTCTTTACAACGTCAATGGTTGCCAGTGGTAACTGACATACCTCCAAATATCTTTTTTTGTGTTATGCTGTCAATTGTCAAATTTGTTGGTGTTAAAAGGATAGTTCATCCAAAAATGAAAATTGTGTAATCATTTATTTACCCTCTTTCGACTTTAACTCTGCAGGACTTAATTTTTGAGAAGAACACAAAGGAAGATATTTTGAAGAATAATCAACTTCAGTACATTAATAATGAATGTGGACTGCTGTTGTTTGGCTAACTGTATTCTTCAAAATATATTCTTCTGTGTCGTCCCCAGAAAGGCAGGAAAGAAATCACAAGACAATGAGTAAATGATGACGAGATTTTATTTTTATGTGAATTATCACCTTAATTCAAACTTAAAAAGTTAACAGATATTTATTATTAATTTACTACTCGACCCTGAGAATTATTTGTGTCTGATTATGATTTTGAATAGCCCGTCAGTTCTCTGTGCATCTCCATCATTGTAATGTGGCCTGCCTGTCTTCATTCCTCCTGTTTCTTATGATTTGATCAGATGTGACATACGCTCCTATGCAGACACTTCGCTCTTCCGTCTTCCCCGCTCGCTCAATTCTCAGCAAGCATTCTCAAAAATGTCTCTTTCAGCTCTGTTTTAACTGAATGGAATACACCGTGAGTCTATGGCCATTGCTAATCATCTCCTTGGCTTTATGAGGCTGACTAAAGCAGATGGAGGTCATTACCACACAGCAAATCTGCTCAATTGACTCGACGTGCTGTTACCGCCGGAGTCACCAGCCGCTGAAATCTCTCTCTCTTGCTCTGTTCGAATGTACCAGATCGGTTATGTATAACTGTACATGCTTTTCTTGCTTTTGCAAGTCCGTATGGGAATTTCTGGGTTGATTGACAAAGCTCCACTGTGTCTACCGTTCTGCGACTCCATTGATTGGCGTTGCGTCCCATCAAGCCAATGAAAATAACACGGAAAACCCAAAGATTATACAGACTCCAAGAGAAGTTTGAATAGTCACTTGTTCATCAAGTGCAGTCGATAGATGGATTTAAACCCACCCCAGCGTTGCTGTTACTTTCCATTCCATCGCTTTATGCGGTATGATTTTCTTAAGCAATTTCTCAAAGAGGATCGCTCCAAAAGCCACTCTGTTTGGTTTTGTTTATGTGTATATTTTAATGGCTGTAATTGAGACTGGGATTGAAAATGAGTTGGACGTTGGGTCGGTGCAGTCGGGCTGAGATCATACAGAACTCAAGCGTAAACTCATTTATGGGTGGCTGGCAGACTCTGAGTTATGTAATGTAATTGCTTTAACATGCTGTCTCAGACTGTATTGCATCAATAGGTCGACGGAGAGAATGAGAACCGGATTTGTGGGTTAAAACTGCTTTTTGTGTTGTGTAAAGGTAAACTGAGGCTGCAAATATTTTTACGGTTCTTATAATTTTTTGTATTTTTTTATTTATTTACTCTGTAATTTCATAGTTATATACTCTATCAGTCAATGTGAACATGGCCATCTGTAATTGTTTTCTACTTTAAGGCACAAATTCTCTGGTGTAAATATGAAAATATTGAAAATTAATATTATTATTGATGTTGTTGGTGGTGTTATCAGTTATTTTGTATTGAATATTTTGTAATATTTTAATACATGTTTTAGATCTTATATGTTTTTTACAATATTTTTGTATATAATTTGAACTCCACTGTAAATGGGTTATTTATTATATTATATTAAATTATATCATATTATATTATATTAAATACAATGTAATGTTAGGTCATACTAGTAGTATTACTTTAACAGAACTGTCTATTATTCTTATTTTCTATCATTTTTTTTTCATTCTTTATTTACAGTTGTGTGGTTCCTATATTAACAACTCATAGCCATATTAAAATCATAATTTAGATACACACACTTTCATGACTGTTGTTGAAAAATTGGCGATTCTCAATGTAGGTGTTACAACAGACTTGATGTAGAAAAAGCCTAAAGTCAAAATATTGAAAAAGTCAAGAAAGTAATCCTTATCAACTCCTAATATCCCATAATATGTGTCTGTGCAGAAGCGGCGCTTCACAGTCTGTTAAGATCGCTAACCAGCGAGACGTACAATGACCCCACGCAGCACCTGGAGAGAGAACAGGCCCTCGCCAAACAGTTTGCTGAGATACTTCACTTCACACTGCGATTCGATGAGCTCAAGGTGAGGACCTAACAACTATTTTACTTTTCTATAATCAGAATGTAAAGTTAGAATGTAAATGTTTTTTCTTTAGGAAGATGATGTTTTACATAGGTCTGCATGCAAATCACTTGTACACTATTGGCACATTTGTTTAAGTCTGTTGGTTAGAATTATTACAAGTGCATTAAATACAAATGCAAAACCTTTTGTGTGTTTGCAAGAGAATGTAGCAAGCTCTAGAAAATGGACGTCCTACTATACAGTACTGTGCAAGTCTAAGACACCTCAGCAGTCCTTTCTTATATCATTTACATTATTGTGTCATTAGAAAATATGAGTTTACATTTTTACATTTATTTTGCCATCATTTGTAATAATAGTGTGAGAATTTCGTATGCATAAGATGTGCGACAATAGCCGGAGATCTGGTGTCCTCTTCCATTTCATCTATTATAACAAGACGAAAAGAGAGTAAAAACTTCAACAGACTAAATCAAGAAGACCTGTTTTACGTCTTTAAGATGCCTAAAATATCTACTTAAAAAGATACTTTAAATGATGTAAATACTGACCAAGACTTTTTAGTTCTGTACATCGAAAAGAGAATTGATAGGAAGTGACCTGAAAAAGCGTATCTGTACAAAGGTGTCTCTTTTTGGAAATTTTAGAACAGATCCATTTGAATTTTAGTCTGCCTTGATTACAGATGATTCATTAGCTTAATGTTCTCTAGTGAAATTAAATGGCTTGCTCATCTTATAAAGCCACATTTTAACACGCAGTTATTTTTTAAACGTAATTTGAGAAGGATGAGTCTGTGCAGGATATAAAACCATAAAAAACGTCCTCTCCTGTCTGATGATATGCTGATTGTGATTAGAGACCAGCTAAGTAGAAAATGATTACTGCACGATCGTCCGAGTCAGATATCGCTGACCCAGGTGCTTGCCAGGCCGTCCTTCACATTTAAGATCACGGAAAATATGAGCTTAAGATCCATCATCCTAACCCGTTAAACACCCGCTGGGTACTTTCAGATTTTACCCTTATGTCATTCCAAACCTGCATGACTTTCTTTCTGCTGCAGAAGATATTTTGTAAATTGTTGGGAACCAGTCAACATTTAGAACCTCCCCATCAGGTCATTTTTTTTTATTTGTTCCTTGTATATCTTTGTACAGAAAAAACACATGACATGGGGGTGGAGAAATAACTATTCCTCCATCGAGCTGAGCTATAGTATGTTCTTCAACGCCCCGTCTGCAGTTAAATAATCTCCTTTGACAACTCGTGTCATTTCCCCAGACACTCACACCATCTTCAATGGCTAGACACTCCCTAATTCGTCCCAGGTTACATGTCCAAAAAATCAAGCTACGTTTCATCTATTTGATTGTCTCAAGGCCAACCCTAGCGCTTTGACTTTCTCTGCTATAAACATTTATCACGTTCACGTAAAACCAGACGCCTGCGGCACAAAACAGGGAATGTCCCAATTAAGAGATGACATTACTAAATCCGGGTAGGTAGGGGGTTTAAGATGGCATGCCAAACTCCATCTAGCCATGGTCTCATCTCAGCGCAATGACCTACTTCAACCAGCCAATACTGTAGAGGAATACGCTGCAGGAACATTACTGTCTCTCATGTGCATATGATGGGACAAAAAGTGCACACCGGCTTTAAGATGCTGAGTAGACACGCGTGTCATTGTGAGGTTTGATTTTGTTTACGGACCACAAGGCACAAGTTTATTTGTTTGCATGGAAGTGACTTTAATAGGCTAATGTCTGTCAGTTTCTGTCTCAAAATCACTGAGCTTGTAATTTAGCATCGTTAAATGTGACCTTTGACCCCGCGAATTCTAAAGGGGTCATTTCTTACCCGACCTTAGAGCGACTCTTGTCACTGAATATAAACCTTTTCATCTGTTATAAAAATCATGGTAAGATTCACTGGAGTTGGGTTTTGAAGAATACTTCTTTTAAGAAACAGCATCACCCAGACTGTCTAGGTTCTGAAAGATAAGTTGTCTAAGCTGGTAGATCGTTGTGATTATTTAAAGAACCTGGTAGTATTTAAGGGCAGCTTGTACTAATCCTTTCACTAAGACCCAGTTTAAAACCTGCTACCTCGATATAAAATCAGCCAAGTTCAGTCAAGACATTTTATGTAAACAAATAGAATGAAACATTAAATCTTCTTTTTTTAGATGACGAATCCTGCCATTCAGAATGACTTCAGTTATTATAGGAGAACCCTGAGTCGCATGAGGATCAATAACGTTCCTGTAAGTTGTTTCCAAACAGTCATCTGTCATTCTTGTAAACATATATTTTATGCTTTTTTAATTTCCTTGTACTAATCTGCCTTTGCATCGACTCCTCTGTTTGCGAGTCTCTGCATCTTCCCTCTTAAAATAAACAGTGGCAATTTTACCTTTTTTACACACACACTGAAATACTTATACACATGCGCACACTGGCCCTCGGGGACGACTGAGGACCCAAACAGAAAAATGTCTCCCACTGGGAGAGTGAGCGAGTTCTCACTGTTGCCCACCGAAGTGCATTGAGGTATACCAATACACTGTGGCACCTGATCTGTGGTCAGTTTATGCATGTCTTCCCAAGAGAAATACTGCATCCTAGGACTGATCATCTGATCTGAGAGCGGGCCTTGCACATACCCCTGAGGGACACCCTGCGGCCCAGATACCATCCTTAGTGAAGTGGTGCTGGTTTTCCCCTTATATTCTCTGTGACTGAACTCAGTAGCCTCACAGAAACTCCCCTGAGTCCTCTGCTGTATAACAGCCAAATAAATCACTCTGGCTGGCGCCTTTCACATCTGCCACCGGCCCCAGTTTAGACTATTGTTTAATGTATGAATGTATTTTTAGTCTTGGCACAGCAATATGTGCAGGTGTATGCACTTTACTGTAAGATAAAGTCGTTGTTTATGAAACAAAACAAATACGTTTTTTTTATAGTTGTACTGGTGGTTTTGTTTGGATGGCTTTGTTGCTTTCAATAAAACTGAGCAAAATGTGGCAGACCAAAGTCAGGATATTTAAACAGTTTTGATAATAATTATAATAATGTTTGATTAATCATTAAAGTATGCATGTTGTGAAGTATTCTTTTTTTTATATATTTCCCAAAGACCAATTTATTGTCCCTTCAAGACAATAAATCAAGAACTTTTATAGATGTTTTTCATTATCGTTATTCATTATTTTTCAGTGTCATATTGTTGTATTATTGTTTTAATATGCAAAGCATTTATATTTAATTAGAATTTTCCCCTTTATTTAATCCATATCTCCATGAAGGCGGAGGGAGAAAATGAGGTTAATAATGAACTGGCCAATCGGATATCTTTATTTTACGCTGATGCCACACCCATGCTGAAGACATTAAGCGATGGAACGACAAAGTTTGTATCAGAGGTAAACAAAATAAGTTGTATGTCTTTCTTAATAAATCTCCACAAATTACACAACAGCTGATATTTTTTTCTTTATATACAGAATAAGAACCTCCCCATTGAAAACACCACAGATGTATTAAGCACAATGGCAAGTGTGTGCAAAGTTATGCTGGAAACCCCGTAAGTCTGCTTTCTTTACTATAAAAGAAATAAATTAAAAACTGTTATTTAAAGCTAGGAATATCATTTAAGTGCATGCAAATGAGAATTCGGCCAAAACAAGATCTATCGAAGAATGCTGGCAACGGAACAGCAGTGGCACCCATTCACATCAATTGTATTTACACAAAAACAGTGCAAGTTAATGGGTGTCAAAATTATTATAATGAAATACTTACAATTATAATCTATTTATGTTCAAATCTGATGGCATGCCGTGACTCATTTTATGATTTCAGCGAGTATCGAAGTCGTTTCAGCAGCGACGAGACAGTGTCCTTCTGTCTGCGTGTCATGGTCGGGGTCATCATCCTCTACGACTACGTCCATCCTGTAGGCGCTTTCGCCAAGTCCTCCAAAATAGACGTGAGTGGACCATTAGCTCTCCTCACAGTTCTGCCTCCCACCAGGCACCGACTATGATGAGCGCTTAACCTCATGTCTTTTGCTCAACAGATGAAAGGATGTATTAAAGTGCTTAGAGATCAGCCACCGAACAGCGTGGAAGGTCTTCTGAATGCCCTCAGGTACTTGATCGAACAACTTGAAACTAAGTTTTCTAGGATTTTTATTCACGGACCGATTCCTAAATTATCGTCTTGCAAAATTAAGATTAAAAAAGCAGTCCTTATAATCTAGTTGTCAAATGCACTGCAAAACGCGTGTTTCCCAGAAGATGTGTGCAAAGCCCCTGCAATGCTTCCTTGAAAACGTATCCATCACGTAGATATAATTATTTGCATGACAAAGTATAATCGTGTTTCATTAAGAGAGTGTAAATGTCGAACCCTGTGTATGCAGACTTTAACAGTTGCTTATATTCTTATTAATTGTTATCCACGGGAGATCTTTCGTTTGTTGGCAACACACACTTGTTTGGCAACAGCTTGACTGGCGACACAACACAGCAGGTCAAATAATGATTTCATGTTCTTTTTTTTTTTTGCAGGTACACAACAAAACATCTTAATGATGAATCGACCACTAAGACAATTAAAAGCATGCTGCAGTAGCGACGAACTCTGGGACATATACCACTGGCCTCAAGTTAATGCTCAGGAGATGCACACACACTCTGTCTCTCTCTCTCTCCTGGACTTAAGCGATGCACAGAATGTTTTTATATCAAAATCAAACAAAAGTTCCTTTACTCTTTTGTTTTCTTTTAACAAAGCAAATGCTACTGGCGTGATGTGTGGTTTTCTGTGCCAAAATGGTTTCGCTGAAATCCTCGTTTTTAACATTTCTGAAATTCAGCCATGCTACTGATGGCAGCTATGAAAGCATTGTTAGAATATATTTGTGGTTGTAATAATTTCTTTCGGTTCCCGATAAAGGGAGAGTGAGTGTTTTGACTTGAATATAAATATATATCTATATATTGTCTGTATGATCTGGATAAGAACAGTATATGAAAAGATAGATCTATATTATTTTTGTTTGAATTAATATTTAATGTTACATACACTGCATGGCAAAATGACATTTCTTCTATTTAAAAGAAAACGACAAGAAATGAATGTTGTCATGATCGTGTACAAAAGATAAGATGTTTATGTTTTAAAGCCAAAATGGTACTCGGAGATTACAAATAGAGAATAAGTGGTAGAACATTTCAAATTGTATATTTTTTATAGGTTTTGATTTGTGCGTTTTGTTTGTTGGTTTTTCTTTCTAGGTGTTATAATTTCCTGTTTAGCCTTGAAAACTGTGATGTAATTTGTCGGGTGTCATACAGTATGTGATGGCAACATAATTTTAAGAGGAAATAAAATGCTTTCGTTTTTAAAATGCTTTGCTGTGTTTTAAATTATCAGATGTGTGTAATCTAGGTTTGATCCGAGGCTGGAGAGCAGGGTGTGGGCAAAGGCGGTAACTCTGCAGTAAATAAGGGCAGGAATGAAGGTCAGCAGACGAGAGAGAGAGAGAGAGAGAGAGAGAGAGAGAGAGAGAGAGAGAGAGAGAGAGATTGGGCGCTCTGGGTGGGCACTGCAGGTGCAGGTCTATCTGCATTCTGCTGCTATGAGAGAGAGAGAGAGAGAGAGAGAGAGAGAGAGAGAGAGTAAGGGTGTGTCCTGTATCCATGCAAGTCTGCTTGATTTAGGACCAGGACTGCAGATGTTGAGCGAGGGAATGCGGGTCATGGAATGGGAGGTTCTGTGTTTGGAAGCACAACATTTACATTTGATGTTGGCTTAAAAAGCATTTCTGTACTTGCAAAGGAAAAAAGTCATTAATATTTATAATGACAATTGTTTGATGACTGTAAAATTAGAATCAATGGATTCATTTAAAACAAGTGAAACTAGACACTCGGATGTTAAATTTTTATCTTTAAAAGGTTTCTCGGATTGAAATGTCAAATACATTTCTCGAAGCTGAGTTCCTCAAGCCACTTTTTGAAGGATTTTAAGCCATGGCAAATTATAATAAATCTTCCAAATGATCATTTTATCAAAATGTCTAGATGTATTGTGGTTATTGCAGTCTAGTGTCTTTCGAAGTCCAGTCTTTTGTCTTTTGACAGCATGTCAAGACACCTGAAAACTGATATAAATCAAGGTTAGTACATTAAAACACCTTTTGTATATTGTTTTTGTTCTGCTTAAATTGAATATGAACTTGTTTTGTTTGCTGTATTTACAGAAACAGACACACTTCTGTTATATCATCTGTTTCTCAGTTTTCTTTTTATCTTCAAATAATGCAAACATATAGATGTCACTTTACCGTCGGTTTTTGGGTTGTTAACAATTAGTTGATGCGTTAGTTACCATGAACAAGTTAGTTAAAGTTAATGCACCATGAACTAACATTAATAACTGTATTTACATGAACTTTAGGATTAACAACTGCTGAGATCCACACCGCTTACTAATAATTCATGCAAATAAATACCTTAAGTGTTAACCGATGTTCCCATATCCTGGTTGGAAATATTAAGAATTCACAAAATAAAATAAAATATTATCATTTTATCCGACCACGCCTTTAACAAGTTATTTCAGAAAAAATTGAAAATAATTTGGGAAATGCTCTCTTACTTCCTCAATGGCTGTATATAAAATATATGCATCCTTGTGACTATCGGTTTGCTTGAGTTTATAGTCTTAGAAAGTTTGTCACTATCCTCTTTGGCTGGCATCAAAGCGGCGCTCTTTTATTCATCAGGTTTTTTGTAATGCTGCTTTGCAATAATGTGTTTTGGGTAAAAAGTGCTAAACATATTAAATACTGTCAAAGTCTGCTCATTTGTTAGCAATGAAATATAAATTAATTGTTAGTGTGAGATCAGTGTTGCATTATTTAACTTAATGAATAAACATGGTAATGTTCATCACAATATTCAGATCAGACTATCCAGATCCTTTAAGATTCCTTATTCACTCGAGTAGCTTTATTGGGATTAAGAGATAAAACACCGTTGCACTTTATACATCTTAGAATAGCATTGGAAAATTAAAAGAACATTTCTTGACGTCTTATCTTCTGCAGATAAATGAACCGTTTGCAAGATGTGTTAACCGGCTATCAGGTGAGTCAAATTCTTCATATAAAATAGAATTCAACTCTTTCTGAGTTCATTGATAATTCTTTTCTCAAACATCGTTGTGGGTCCTGTGGTCAGAGGAAGGGAAAGAGAAACTGTTACTATACAATTCCTGAGAATTCACAAACCCAGGCACACACACACACACTTCTCACACACATCACATGGTAATCACACGACCGTTACATGCCAACTCTCACAATTCTTTTACATGAAACATTCATGCACCAACATTAGACATTTGTGTATTTTTTCTACATTTTCACGCCCATGTGTAAAGTATGAGAATTTTCTTTTCTGTGAAGCACAAACGAAGATATTCAGAGAAATGTCTCGGATGTTTTCCATTCATTATGGCGTCTGTGCTGTCTCCAACATTCTTAAAATATCTAAGAAATCCAAGTTTGGACAGACATAAAGGTGACTTACGGGAAAGAGTCACATTTTAATATAACTTAATAGATTGTATAGTTCAATATAAGACCAGCTCGTTGCATACTTAAGAGACTTTTCATGTCATTTCAGTACATCACACATTCGGGCCTTTAAAAAAGATTCCGATTCTGACACGCAGATTCTTTTTTGTGTTCCTTGACCAAATCACCAGAATTGTAATGGTCATAGGTTGTGTGCTGCAGATGACAGTAAGCATCGGTTGTAACGTTGACTGTGTGTGCCAATACACACTGAACAACAACATTGCATGAGACGTTAGGTAATTTCGGTTCACAGAATCACAAACAACCCACAACCAAGAAAGAGGTTAAATGGGTTCTCGTTTCCTTGAACTTCATTTAAGGAGAATTCTGCTGAGAGAGAGACCAGAGAGAGAGAACTTTGACACTCGAACCACAATGTCCTTACACATTGCGTGCCCACATCTCCGGGGTAAACCCTTCTGAGAATGACAACGGCTATCTGCTGATACCCCTCAACGCTCCCACACTTACACGACCCACTTCCTCTTATTCGTTTTCTTAATCAGTGAAAGTTTCCCGCAACAGTTAATCAATTATGTCCCAACATCTAACGGTCCGTACAGTGACAGCAAAGAATGCCAACGTGTGGTTTGCTCACAGCAGATAAAGGAGGATGTTGGAGAACGTATTTCTGATGTAGTGAAGAAGGTTGGATGTTTTCTGTGTTTTTTAAATCCGACATCTGTTGACAAAGATGAAATATAGTGCCAAATGCGGGGTAGAAGTAATCATGGAAATAAACAATTATTTGAGGGCTTACATCCTCATTTTAAGATGATTTTAAATTGAACTTCAAAAAAAGAAACACATTTGTTTTATGTCTCTTAAATTTGTTTCTGCAAAATGAGTTTCTCACTGTTAGAGCAAAGGTTTTGAGCGTCATTTACTCATCCACCCGTCTATTTACTTACATTGGTTGTGTCCATATAATAGAAGTGAAGATGTGCTGCCACTGGCTGGTAATCAACATTTTTCAAAATATCTTCTTTTGTGTTCTGCAAAAGAAAGCGATACAGACGACAAGATGGTGAGTGAATGATGAATGGATCTTTCTTTAAGGAGTTTTTACTCCAAAATAAAGATTCTTCCTTATTTCTTCAACTTAATGTGGTATGAACCCCGTATGACCTTTCCACTTCTGCTGAGCGCAATTGAAAATAGTTCGAGGAATGTCCAACTAGTTTTGAGTCCCGCTTTACATGTAAGTGGGCTCTTGCGTTCTATGGCTACGGACATTTTTCAAACTATCTTCTTTTGTTCCTCAAAAAGACAGAAATAATCCAGGTTAAGAGAGGCTTTTCTATTCCTTTAAGATTGTGTCTAGATTCATTTCAGCTCATTTAAACAGTCATGCGTTATCGCCATTGTGAAAAATAATTGTGCAGGTTTGCAAACATGTGATATAGACGCCTCCGATAACATTCGCTCTGTCTTCACGAAGGTCACAAACGTGTTAAGTGTTAAACACTTTCACTCTGTATTATTTTACATCCTCCGCTAAAGGTCACGAGTTAGATATGAACAACCCGAGCTGCAATTTAATTGAGGCATTCATAAACTAAACGATAAGTTAAATGGCAATAGATAGTCAATCACAAAGTTGACATCTTATATTAGCGTCGGTCCGTTCCGCGCATCGTTCTTCAGGAAACCAAGGATCAGACTCCGGTCTTTCCCATCATCCATCAAGCTCAAATGTGAGTTTCCTTCAAAGACTTCAAAGAGCGTTTCCGTCCCAGAACATCCTCGGATGAGTGATCTTAGCAAACCTGGCCCGACTCAATCGCTCTCAGCTCAACCCTGCCTGACCTTGATTTGCTTTCTTCACACCAGCTGTCGACACACACACGCAAACGCCCCGACAGCTCGCTAAAAGAAGTGTGTGTTCTTGTGTGCCACATTGATTTAGATGAGACGGGAAAGCTAAACCATCTTCCTCCCTTTCTTGGGTCAGGGATGTCTCTTATCCATGACCCTGAGAAGTTCTCTCATCTCTACTGAGTCTTCCACTCCCATCCAGAGACTGGTTTATTTCGGAAAAATGGTTACGCGCCGTTCCTGGCCTGTAATCTTACCATCTTGATGAGGCCCACTTTTGCCATGAGGGAAAAATATGGGAGCTGGCATTCATCGCAACCACCCAGATACATCTTATACTTGTTAGTAGGGGTGAAATAAAAGACTACATTTACAGTAGCGTTTAAGTAAAAGTAAAGGTAGGGTTAACCCCGAAATATATTTCGATCGGTATTTCTTTCATGAACTCTCAAAAAGTATGACCTGACGTCAACATTTCCTGTGATTAATGACTATTATTTGGGAGCTTATTTGCAAGTTGAAGTTGATCAATAATAATTGTGATTGCAAATTTGCATGTTGCTTTATCATATTTCAAATCCTTTATCATTATATTTGCACGGAGAATAAACAGACTCACTCACAAAAGAAAGAAACCGTGGATTGAAACAGCACATTTTCGTTTACCTCGCTGGAATTTGTAGCCTTTTTATCATTTATATTAATTTGGACGATGTTAACCACACAAAAATGTGTGGATATTATAAACGCCATAATAAAGGCCTTCCCTTAAACCTAACATCACTGCCATGAAGCAAATCCTGCAAAATCGTACAAATGAAAGTGTTCGAATTCACATAAATAAGCCACCTCGTGAAATAGTTTAAAGATGAGAAAGAGTTTTCATTATTTTAGAAAAGCTTCCGTTTAAGACAACACAGACCACAGGGCATGAATAAGCCTGACTCTATTCATTCATGTTCATTGACAATATTTTAATGCAAAGTATTTTATATATATTTATGTATCAACTGTATGTAATGGCATTTTACAAGGTTGGTTGTTTTTTTGAATTCACATTTGCCATCACGTCATTTGTATTTTTTTGTAATTCTTAGTTTGACTTCCCCTACCACGACACGGAAACAACTCGGGAAATGGGGAAACCCGTTTCCATAACACAAATAGATTCCTAATGTCATGAATATGCCATGAGTTGTTTATGAACGCAAATTATTATAAATGTCCATAAATGTATACACATATGTTTTGTTCACTGATGCACACGATGTGTTAAATGCAAACTGTCTGTGGGAGTATTTCTTCACGCTGCGGTTGGGAAGAGGGCAGCGCCAGTTACTCGTCTGTCAGTGGCCTATAAATCTATAAGAGACCCCCTGATGACTGTGCAAACCGTGTCCTGTGGTACCGTGACGGCCATTTGGATCTTAGTCACATCCGATTTCATGAATGGGCCGCTGTAGGCAATGAAGGATGTGTGAAATCAGAGAAAAGTGGTCTCTGTAGCCGGAGAGGGTCTGGGTTGTGGATGAGTCTTCCTGTTTGGTGGTCGTCTGACTTCTTGCTCGATGTCCTGTAAGCTAACAGTTTCTGTCCGAAAAAGAGGATGTTAGACCACAGGAGGAAGTGTGAAAAGGAACTGTATCACTCAAAAAAGACAGGGAGCCGATTAAAAAAGCGAAGCGCAAGCATCGTTTAACCCCTTTTGCATTATTAAAGATGTAAAATTGTGAAATTCAACCCGATATTATAACAGACTTCCACCTTTGGCTTCTTGTGTCTATAGTGGATTTTGAAACACATCAAGCCCATTCATAAACCATCGTGCAGTCCAACCCGGATGTTTCTGCATTTCTAAAACGTGTTTCTACAAAAATACTTCGGCAATTTTCATTGATAAACTCCATAAATCACTCTTGTGTTGTTTTTCTTGTTTTAACAGCCCATGTGTGTAATGTTGCGACGTTTCAACTTAGTCCTAGTGAGAGGTAGTCGAAAATTAAAACGGTTATTAACGGTCAATTCAAACGTGTCTGAATTTCATTCTTCTGCAAAACGAAGAAGATATTTTGAAGAATGTTGGCAACCGTACAGCAGTGGCACCCTTTCACTTCTATTATATGGACGCAAAACCAACGCAAGTGAATGGCGGCCAGTTTCCAACATTCTTTGAAATATCTTCTTTAGTGTTCTTAAGAAAAAAGAGAATCATCAGGTTTGAAATGACAAGAGGGAGAGTTAATGAAGACCCAGTTCTATCCTACTATAATGAACTACTCCTATGTTTATACTTTTGGGCAATCTCTGTGAACATTGTAGTGAAATAACCGAAGAAATGTGACTGAGAAGTGTGCCGACAGTTCTGAGAAAAGCTCCTGCATCTGTTGCTCGCAGATGTGGCCCGGGTTGTTATTTTGTTATCTCTATGATGACATTCATGCATAAGTGCGCCTCAAATGTGAAAAAAATCTGTGACTGCTGTTTGTAGGGTAAAAGTACAAACCGTCTACCGTTACTGCAAACCAAAAATATTAAGAAACGCAACAGGAGGATTTGGACCCTTGTTGTGTCACCCCGAAGGATGTAGTAATGATCGACCGCCTGCACTTTATCCTGCTTACTAAATACTTGTGTACGTGAATATGAATTATTGATATTTATGACTTTTATATAAACTATAAGAATGGGACCATGGGACACATCAGAATATATGTATATGTATTTTATACATGTGTTATCTAAAAACAAAATGCTGCAGCCGAACAATTAGAATCAAGTATCCCTGATATAGGAAGACTTTGTGAGATAACATGCACTCCCTATACATACACCTATACATTTACCTTAATATAAATCTGGGTCCTGTAGGTGGAGTTGTCGCATCAACGTAATTTTCTGCATCTCTCTCTCTCTCTCTCTCTCTCTCTCTCTCTCTCTCTCTCTCTCTCTCTCTCTCTCTCTCTCTCTCTCTCTCTCTCTCTCTCTCTCTCTCTCTCTCTCTCTTTCTCTCTCTCTCACTCTCTCTCTCTCTCTTTCTCTCTCTCTCACTCTCTCTCCCTCTCTTTTAGTCTATAGGGAAAACAGAGCTGCTTACCGTGGCCCAACTTCACATGGAAAACACTGATTCAGCGTTACACACACACATACAGTTGTACATCACAGACTCAAAACAGTGACACACCCAAACATGATATTGCAATGTTTATATATCATATATGTGTACAATAATATGGATTAATCTACTTCTATATAACCATATCTCTATAATCTGCAGGATGTATTTACATCTGATAATTTTTAATGAACATAATCTGTACAGCTCATAGAATGTTGAACATATATATATATATATATATATATATATATATATATATATATATATATTATTTGTAGCACTGTCAGCATCGTAGTAACATAATTTTCCTGCTCAACAAGTGACAAGACATCCAATCGGTTTGTTAATTAATAAATACTGTAAATACATCAAGTGTAAGTGGTGAAACATAAGCTAACAATACTGCCAATAATATATCACTATAGGTATCAATTGAAAGACGTTTGATAGTTCAGATTGCTATTTAAATTTTATGAGCATCACAATACTTTTTAACAATGTTATTTTTTTGCTTTTGTTATAAAGAGAAATTTTAAACATAAAATAGAAATAGGAATTTTCTATACATAACATGTAAGTCAACCAAGGTATAACATCACATTCTCGAGACAAGTGTCAAGTTTAAAGAAGTCTGACTTTTAAAATAGTCCCCCCCAAGACATTGAAATATAGCATCATGTCTAAAATAATTTTAATCTTAAATTTCCGATGTTTTTCAGCATGTTTAGCCGTGGAAATTTGATTCTGGAGCAAACATCCGTCTCTTGACATGTTTGTGAAATATGTAAAACTGCCTCAGACGGACTAAAAAGTTTGTCATACAGAAAGAGACAGAGTAAACAGCAAGTAAGAACGTACGAGAGACACTCTTAAAATACAATAACAACCCAGACACCTTTTACAGCGAGACGATCGTGTCTGCCACCGCAGCATCTCAACCGCATCTTATCCCGGCATCACACGCACACAGGACCAGACAGCATGAATAATGCAGCCAACCCTGCGTCGACATGCTCATCGCATGTTTTATTCATCGCTGCCGGGGATGTCGTAGGCCATGCTCCGTGGTAACTGCTCGAAACTGCCTAGCCTTATCTCTATACCCCACTCCGGGATGGGCCTTTGACCTCAGTGTGCCTTTGTGTTGCTCTCTGGAGAGATTTGGGTGGACTTCAGCGTCCCTTTCAGCACGAAGGATCAGGGGCTTTGGAGGACAGAAGAGTCACGCATGTATTTGTACAGCAAAGCTCAGAGTCAATATCTGCTGAGAATGTCACTTCTTTCAAAGTTAATGGCGTGATGGAGAATCTATTGAATCTCCTCTGACTCCAGGGTCAAATCCCAATGGAACACGGTGGAATGCTGGATACATAGGAGTAAAGCTGACTCCACGCTCTAGTCCGGCACAGAAGCCTCAAAATGTCATTGCCGAGTGATTGATTAGTCAAAAATACATTTCTGTCATCGTTTGTTCACTCTCTTGTCATTTTAAACCTGTTCGACTTTGGAAGAACGTCGGTAAGTGAACAGTAGTGGCAGAGATTCACTTCTACTGTACGGGCTGCCTATTCCGAACATTCCTTGAAATATCTTCTTTTGTGTTCTGCAGACAAAAGTCATACAAGATGAGAGGTAATTGACAGAATTTCACTATCACTTTAAGATATTGTGTGTGCACACGGGGGAGGTCAATGGGGATCAATGTCATTTGGATGCAACCATTTATCAAGATTTCTTCTTTTTTGTCTTGCAGGAATCACAAAGTCACGAAGGTTGGAAATGTCATGAGGGTGAGTAAATAATGTGAGAATTTTCATTTCGGGGAACTATCACTTTAAGATAATTTGCGCACGATGGAAGTCAAGAACGGCCTTTCTTATTTGGTTTCCAACATTCTTTAAAATATCTTCTTTTGTGTTCTGCAATTTTATTATGTCAAGAGGGTGAATAAATTTGAAAACATTCAATTCTAAAAAAAGAGACAACAACATGTTCTGAGTAAGTAACTTTTTCGGAGTAAACAAACCACAGCTGGGCACTTCATGTCTTTATGATCGATTTAAAGAAAACAAAAAGTGCCCACCCAGCTCTGCTTTGGATACAAAACGCAAATGTATCACGTGAGTCACGTGACTGTTTACAATCCTTCATAATCTGATTGATGGCGAGATGGACGAGATTACATCAATAGCGTGATAACAGGTGTGAAGACCGCGCTGTGCACACACCTAGGCCCGCACACAAACTATGGCACACACACGCAGTCATCCTTAATAAAGCCTTTGTGAGCCAACTTCTTTGCCTTTGTTTTGCATTACATAACTTGTGCACACACTTTGTTTACATACAACACACGCTGCCAACAGTCCTTGACTTTAACCGTCATACTGGATGTACATACAAAACAATCCAGCATGCCGTCTGTTTGTTGTGATCAACAGTATGCTTTCAACTCCTTCCGATCAAAAGCTTCATCCGATATGCGTCTCCACAGCTCCTGGCATCAATAAACATCGTTCATGTCACTCCATTCGTCTTACTGTAAATCTGAACTCTCACCCAGATATCCCAGAGTCTAGATCGCAGCCGTTTGTAAAGCCGGACACTTGAATGGAGTGATAGTGAAACTAGGACGTGAGAGTTTGCATTGATAACAAAAGAGGGTCAATGGGATCCTGAAAGCGATCAAACTCACACAAGCATGACAGATTGGGTTTCCAGTACAAACACCTTTGAGGAATCAAACTGACGGTATTTGTTAAGGGAGTGGAAGGTTTGTTTTAGAGCGGTTTTATTTTCGACGATATGTCATTCATGGAATAGACGGCACGCGCCAGAAGGTACGGGGTAAGAGAAGAAAGAGAGAGAAATGAGAGGAAAACACAAGGTTCAGACGGACGATGGGATGTGATGTTTAACATTTTCAACCCGTTACAGTTGATGTTAGGCTATGATCTTGTGACATATGATTTATTTATCAATTCAACGACATTTTTCTTTAATTGTTAAAGTGAAAGTTCAACCAAAATATAATAATCAATAGGAATAGTTCAATTAAAAAATAATGGTTCACACCATTACGTCGTTGTTTTGTGGGATAGGTGATGAGATGCTTGAGAAAATATAAGGAACAACTTTTTATTATTACTGTTAGTTTTGGATCACGATTGACTTCAGTTGCATGTAAAAGTTCTACAACAAAAATGGGCATTTGTAATAGCAAATGAGTGGAAAAAATGACAGTGGACACCTCATTTCTTCATTTAAAGTCATTCCAGTGAGTTAAACTTGTTATTGTGTTGATATGACATTTAAATAAATTGCTTAACTTTGAGTTTTGTTGAAAAATAAGTTGAAATTATATCAAAGGCCAAGTTGGTTGTATTTAAAGGGACAGTTCACTCAAATAAAAACATCTGTCATTATTTATTGTCTTTCCAAACCAGCAGACTCTCTTCTACAGGAAAGGAAAGATATTTTGAAAAATGTTGGTGAGAGAACAGAAGCGGTACCAATTTACTTCTATTGTGTGGACAGAAAATGATTTCAAGTGAGTGCCAGTCACCAACATTCTTCAAAATACCTTCTTTTGCGTTTTGCAGGAGAAAGTCAAAGTCATAGTTGTAATTCGAATGTAGTACAAATGGATTTATCTTATATCTGTTATTCAATGATAAAATACTGCATGCGTGATTACTAACTTACTTATAATATTAGTGAAAACTCACAATTTACTTTTAGTCTCTGTTTCAGATGAAAAGATCTATCATTATCTCTCATTTGTTATAAAGCTCTCAAAGATTTATAAAACCCAAATGTATAAACCCAAGAGCTCTCCATGTGTAAACCTAACCTCTCAAGCATGTCTCTACCCCTTTGAAATCAGGCATTGAAGGATCTCTTTGGCTTTTAAAGTTTCTCGGGCAGGTCACACAGAAACAACACTGCTCTTTTTCCTTTGAAGGTGGATTCTTTACCTGAGTCAGTGGTTTCCAAGGCAGCCGAGATATCGCCATTGTATGAATAGATGCCTGGTATGAATGGTACTTTTATTTCAGCTTGTTATCGGGCATTATGAACGATTGTGATGATAAATGTTCTGCTCCTATGATTCACGACAGCACAATGTGTCTCCCGAAAGCCATTGTGATCTCTTTGCATGACATAAATAATGCATTAGAATAAATCCGGACCCCAAAGGGTGGAAATTAATTAATCATTGAATTTATAAACCAACATAAAATCCTTTAGGAATTATTATTTTACTGTAGTGCTTTTCACATACATGTTTGCATGTTGCATGATGGCTATATTTGCGGAAGACAGAAGAATATATTTTTAAGAACTATCCAAAAAACCATCCCCTTACACTGTGTTTGCTCAACTAGAAGTGAACAAGGGCCAGTGTCGCACATTCACATTTTTCTAAATATCTTCCTTGTGCGTTGTGGGGGAAAACAGAAGACTAAACAGTTTTCTTTTCACGACGTCCTTAATGCTAAGCAGATGACAATCTTTGGACTTGATTTTGATTTATTTGACTTCACACGTGTTCGGTTGAGCGTATATTTTTGTCACGTTTTATATCGCATGATGCAGTCTTCACTGTCAGCACATTCCGAATCACTCAACGCTGCATCGCGAGGATTTACCAAACCGTGACACCGCACTCGATATCCCTGAGGATTTATTACCCACATCCTGAAAACCGCTGTAAAAGTTGGGCCTGAACCCCCGGCAGAAGCAACACAGAGGAAAAGACAGTGACAAGGAAACGCTTCTCTCCCATTTAATCGGTGTGAAAGCTTTATGACGGCACAGATAAGATCATGCCTCCGCTAACCCTTTTCCCCTCCCGGGGATCCACGGGCGATGAAGGGCTCACGCAGAATTTGAAAGGCGTTCTCAGAAGGGTCAGGAAACAGGGCCTCACTCTTCGCTACAGATTTAAGAGTCTATACACTCAGAGCCTCATTCCTGGAATAACATCCATTTATCAAAGTGTGAACGCTACACATGTGTGCATAGAGAAGAGAGAGGTAGAGAGGACGGCTGTCACATGAAAAAAACCATATAGCCTTGATGTGGACATAGAAGTTGGAGCCGTGAAGAAAATCAGTGGAGGAAAGAGATGAGAACATTGAAAGTTTCACCTAGAAAACCAAAGAGCACCACAATAGGTTCACACATAAAAGAAGAGAAGCATTTAAGCCAACAATGAAAAATGTATAAGAGGATACGAGCCGGTGATCTGAATTTAAGATGACTGGAGCGGGCGCATCTCAAGTTGAATTTATCCCAAGTCGAAGCACGTACTTGCATAAGTGACCCAGGTATTGAAATATTTTAGAAGATATTTTATTTTTGTGTACAATGACCTTATTCTGAATTGCTTATTTCTTACGGTCATGAAGAAAGTGACTCTGCTTGTGCAAACCAGGCTTAAGTCGGACAAACACGTTTTGAGATTATGACCGTTTGAAGTTCGATTGCAGCAATTTGGTTCACTGATTTTGAATCTTTGACGTGGACTTATTCCGTCGATATGAAATATGTCAAGATTATTTTTTCACCGAATGTTCTTTCAGAATGATTTTTGTAGAAAAGAGTAGGCTACAAAAGAAGAACTTTAGCTGTGATTTCATGGGCTCACAAAGATTTGGGATGTAAAATGTAATCAAGCTGTCACTGGGGTTATACGCTTTTAAAATTTTGTGCACTTAAAGAGTTAAAAAAAGGGACATATTGATACTAAGTGTATGCAAATATAAGGACATATTTAAAGGAATAGTCCATGTGATCTTTTTCTTTAACAGCATCAATAAAAATCTGGACCAGAGGATAGCTGTATCCACGATTCACAAACAGAATAATCTGCTCGTTAAAATGGACAAACTGCACTCAAAACTGTTTAAAAATATACTTTTTTTATTATACATTGTAAATACGCATGACTTTAGTTCTGTTGTTTAATTCGCTATACAAAAATGTTATTTGTTTGATATAACTATTACTTTTTACAGATTCTTATACTTTTTAATTTCACTTTGTAAAGACCTGTATGAAATAATTCATAAAGTATAATCATATTTGTCTTTAAATACTAATAAGAATGGATGCATCTTGGTAATCCATCCTGTTAAAGAAAAACTGCACCCACAGTCACAAACACCGAAACAAAAACAATGTTGGCATATGATCTTCACCAAATATGGACTTATTGCATAATGCTGATGTGTGGAGAATTATAGTGTAATCTGAGAAATTCACAGTAACACACTGACCCATTAAACAGAGAGTCTTTCTTTACCACACACACACACACACACACACACACACACACACACACACACACACACACACACACTCGCTGCTTTATTATTTGTAACGTAACACCCCTTCGGCATCTTCACTCTCTCTTACTTTCACATCCCGAGCTGTCTCACTTTCAGCATCTTATGTGCCCCCTCAAGACCCCGTGTCCCTCCCTCCGTCTCTCTCTCACGTCACTAAGCATGGCCTATTTTCTCTTCTCAGCACCCAAACCATTGTCAGATGGGAAGCCAGTAAACAAAATCTGACTGGTCAGACCCTGAGCTCTTATTGGCACTGTTGCTAGGAGACCATCGACCTTTAGATGGCTTTTAGATATGCAAGAAAATTGACCTGAAAGGGATCTTAAGTCCTTTTATCTGACAGTTTATGTTATTGTATTCATATATTACACTGTAAAACAATTGTGTGGCTTGATTAATTTTTAGTAATTAACACATATTTTCAAAAACCTTAAATAGATTTTCTGCCTAAAAAATATTAAAAAAATATTAATTTAATTTCTCTAAAATGTACAAATTTTTTTTAAATTTATGTTTGTAATAGTTCGAAATTAGAAATATTTGAGTTAATCAGATCTACTTATTGTTTTACTGTAATATACATGACATATAAATAAATACCTTTATATTCAATTAATCTTAAATATTTACTCACTTTGTGCCACTTTTTGTGTTACTAAAGGCAATATTCTTAGTCACAATAAAACAAATATTCAACGTTTTTAAGACATTTATCGGTTACAACATTAATAACATGTTATATCTATGTAAGAGTTAAAATAAGCAATACTCATTTGTGTTAATTTACAAGGAATTTTGGATCAAGGAAGTGTTTCTTAAGAAACAAAATGAAAAATAAGGAGAACAAATGTAAACCCAAGCACAATGTGTTTTTTATTACGGAAAATTAAAACAATTGTTATTTAAAATCAGAAAAGATTCTTCCAATCGTCTTGCATCATATTTGTTATGAACATGTTTTGAACGGCCCATGATGTTTCAGTACTAAACAACGGAGACGTTGTGACTTAGAATTTGTGTTCGTGTGCTGTAAAGCAGCAAAATAAAGAAAAGTGTTTAGATGTTTTTACAATATTAAAAAGTTTGCACTTAATTTGAAAACTAAATTATTCTCTCCCTAACTTATTCGGTCTGACTGTGCATCTAGTTTATTAAATGTACGTGGTAGTGTGTTTGTGAGAAATATATATCGTTTCAATGATTGATGACCCATGGGTCTGCTATCGTGGAAACACCTTTGCCATTGTCCTGGTTTGCTACTGATCTTAAACCAACGTATTTATCTCTTTCCTTCTCATTTCACAAGTTTATAAAAAAATCCATCTTCGGTGCATGTCATACACTTTATAGGACTTATTGTAACCAACATGAGAATTACATCCAAACAGCGCTGCATCCACATTTCACCAAGTATAAGTGAATGGTGCATATTCTCCTCAAAGCTGTTTATTAAAGGAAACTATTTATCGTCATGATTTATGTTATTAGCTGTAGGCACCTTGTCAGGTGCTTCACAAGGGCTATTATTCACATTTCTATCAGCTTTTTGATCTACTGTGAGAAAATTCAAACACGCCTCCTCGGCCGCAGAAAGAAATGAAGAGGCCTCTCATTCCTCGCATCGGTCCAGCAATGTGAGGGATCTGAAAATCACCCGACCCCATAATTTACGGTAAAACCACATATTTGTTATAATTCTACTGATTGATGGAACAGCTGTAAATTATTGACAGCAGGGAAATAGTTAGAAAATAATTATAGGTTTTCCACGAACAGGTCGTTCAGACGCGTGATGTGTATTTGAAGATGACGTCAAGGGTCACGTGAGATGCACGCGTAAGTTATCAAAATGATAAAAGTATGCAGAGAAAGTGTTCAAGGTGAGAGTGTGAGCAGTCACTGCATGGATCATAAAGAAACAGAAATGATAACCATAGAGAACGGGGAAAATGAAATGCTTTAATAGTATTCAGGAGACTGGGGACATAATCCAATTATTCTCCATTAGGAGTGAGCTTGAGTAAAAACTCAAATTTCAACAAAAAAAAGAATTTTTAATGTTTATAATTTTACTTTTTGTGAGTAAACTTTTTATTTTAGGTATTATAAACATAAAGTCAATCAATATATGTAAAAAACAGATAAGGTACTGGCAGAAGAGTAGCAGTACATTAACGTTAATGCTCAAATGTCATTTAATGCATTGTCAAACATCTTGATAAAAGAATTGTAAATAATGAATACGGAATATTCTTTCATATTCATACAATACATTGTGCTCTGTTTTACAGATTTTTTTGAGTGTGTTGTTTCTTTATAACAGCAAATTCGATCATGACTTTCGTATAGATTTATTGTAAGGATTAATCAAAGCGTAGTTTGTTACTCATTCCTTGGAAATATGTGTTGAGTTCGTTTCAATCCAATTCACTTTTATGACACGCACAAACACAGAGAGTTTAGTTCAGAGAAGTTAGTTTAAGATCTTATCTGTTCACAAATGAAAGGACAAAATAATGTTATAAAATATATTTCTCATTATAATAAATGTCTCTGTGGACCATTGCGAGTATTCCCTGTTATGGTGTCAACTGCAACATTTGACTTAATCTGTTCAAGTATAAATTGTGCTGTATTGTGCGGATGAGGGTTCAACATATTACAATGTTGGCATTCCACGTAACAGTCTCTCATAAACTGAAGGAAATACAAAATGTCTTGTATCCGTCCCCAGGCTTCCCTGAAATCGACTCAATGTGGTGCCCCGAGAATCGACTGGCAAATGACATCATCTTACCATGTGACAGCGTCAAGAGCAATCACTCTCCGATGACGTGATGTCATCCACCGGTCAGTTGAGTTGTTGCCTCGCGAAAGGGAACAAATGTTTTTGATATCAATGAGTTGTACTGGGTATTAGAGGCGTCTTCATTTAACGAAGCATTACCATATTGGCTGGAGTGGAGAACGTTTCAAGATGACGAATTTCTTTAAAGATTATCGGTTTGTTTGTAATCCAGAATTGAGAGGTCATTTACAAACCTCATATTATTTCTGTGCTGATGAATTACGACATCATTGGGATGTTTGCCATTGTTTCTGCTGTGTTTCTGTATGTCTAATGTCTAAACAGGCTGATGGTTGTGGAGCTGTTTCATTTCCTTTCGATTCAGAATCTGGTTCTCTAGCGTAGGCCTTGGCGCCCTTTGCCAGACTGCGCAGGAACATTGTTCCCATAGAAAAGCTTGGGTTTATATTGTACCGTATTCTTAAAGGAGAGCCAACACCGTGTTGCTTTAACATATTTGTCTTTGAATTATGTTATTGTATTCTGTATGTGGTGTAAGATGAACTTCCATTCGTGCTTTACCTGTGTGACGATTCACAAAGTGTCAAAAATCAATTCGATTGTTTATCTGGAAAACAAATGAGAAAGGACAAAAAAAACCTCCCGCATTGTTCCTGCAAGGCTGCAAACTGCATTCTCAGTCATAAAGCAGCGACTTTTAAAATTAATAGAGCGGAATATCAATATTTATTTGATATATTTGCCCAACGAGTAATTTATGTCGCACCGAAGTCAAAAGGCCGTCTTCCCATTTACATTCATTTTATTTTATTTGCCTCTTCAGAATGTTCACCAGTACCCTTGCTTTAAAGATTCTAAAACAGCACACACTTTCTTCTAAGATGTCTTTGGACGTTATGTTGGAATGACAAGATACAGGAAAATCATGTAATAGGGGCTGCAGATGAAGAAAAAAGGATTTGTTGGATGTGTTAGTGATGTAAATCCATCAATACCTTAAGGCTGGCATTTTGTCTCTAAAAGTCTCTTCATAAACCGATACGTCGAACAGATCTCAGCATTAAGAATTGTGGCGTGGAAATGTCAAGCGCGTCAAAGCTGTAAAAGAACAAATCCACGCTTGACTTGAATGAAAACAGTTGCTCTTTGCAGCTCTCCTCCAGAAATACTGCTCTTGGCATGAGTGCAGGGAAATTGTAGGTTCTCCTGACACGTCCACGTACGTGAGCAGACTAGATCACTGTTATTTAGCGGGAAGTAGAAGGCTATTGAACATGGGGAGCTGGGCTTACAAGCTTATCACACACCGTCTCTGCATGATCAGCAGCCGGAACAAAGAGCTTTATTCAGCGTTTGTGCACCCAGCCCAGGCATTCGGCTGAATCTGATCAACGGAGGGCCCTTTATCACACGCCGGCTTGCCTGGAATCACAGCTTCATTCATTCCTCAGTGATCGTGTGAAACGGCACTTTAAATACCTGGACATTGTGCCAGAACGCACCACACCTCTTGACATGGTGTTTAAATGCCAAAGATGGCATGTGATGGTAAATCGGGTTGTAGATCTTTTTTCAAGGATATACCATCACACTGCCATCTCTGCAAAATCCATACGTTCTTCAAGTGTCTCTTGGACGATAAGTCTTCCTCTAGGGGGAAAGGAAACCTATGATATGAATGATATGTTTATGCTTATATACTTAAACAATAATGTACAACTGCCAGATTTGGGTAACAAATCCAGCATAACGGAGACATTATGACCAAAATTTATTCCAAGACTAAATATTTATAGTCAAAATATTACTTATACCTCAATATAATGCCACTCAGATGCATATAACATATATATCACTGCTATGCATTACAGGGTTAGACGTTTACTCTTCTAGTCAAGGAAAGCATGTAATCATTTTTCATTATTTACTACACCTAAATGTTCAGTCTGAACCTAAATTAATTAAATGTAATGTATACTTTTAAATGATACTTATCTATACTACCTTACCAGACGTATAGACGTTGGGATAATTTGTAAAGATCTTAACTACAAAACAAGTAAACAATATTAGGTCTGACAAAAATGACTTAAATGATAACGACAGAATTATAATCACAATTAGTTTGGCCAATGACATTTGAACACAATTACACATTAACCTTGAAAAATAAGTTAACACAAAGATAAATTAATAATACATTATTTAAAAAACTAATGATTTACTGAAGATATAACTTAAATGCAGTTATTGTTTCAAAAGATAAAACAAGAATTCATCAATGTATATAAATAATAAAGGGAAATGAGATACGTCGGTCAAACCTGAATGCGGCACAATATTATTTTTATCTTTCAATAATTCTTGGCTTCTGGTCAAGGGAGAAAGTGTGTCGAAAAATCATCTTTTTAGCCTTTTATTGTTATATATAATCCTGTTTCAACCAATCTTTATATTCGAACAGTCTGTTGTACTGCGTAAAATATAGTCTTTAGCAAACGATGTAACTCTTAAATGAGTTTCCAACCATTTCTATAAAAAGTGAAGGCGAACCCAATGGGTTGTTCTGATATCATAGGAATATGAATAATATTTCTTGTTTGATTAAAGTTAAGCGTGCCATCTCGAAACAAGTACAAGGCTTGGCTTGTGTTGCCATGTCAACAGCATAAAAAGTCAATCAGAAGTGAGCCTGCTAATTGGTCGTGTTGAGGAGGCTGATTATTCCTCGTTGGGTGTAATGTGGCGTGGCGTGTTACACGCTGCCATTGACCTTTGGCTTTGCCACCCGCCAAACAAAGAGAGCTACATGTCCTAATGCAATTAAAGAGATTGTGCCGTGCACTTCACACTGTCAGTCTGTGCCGCTTTGTCACACATGAATGAATATCTTTGGCATCTGAATGGCAGGCCAGAAGCCTACCATGTTATCTGTTCTGCCAAATTAATTTGGAGTCTGGTACTTTTTTGAAACACTGAATATAATCTTTGATGTTCTGAACGATCTTGCGTGTCTTCACAAAACTAAAAGTTCAGAGATAAGAGGTCGCAGTCGTTTATCAGAATTGTTTAACAGGTTCTATTTCCGTCGTTTTGTTGATTGTCTTGCAAAGTTCATTTCAGGCATTTATGCAGATGTGCATCTGGTTATGTTAAGTCATCCCGAAATATCCCAGCTTTTACAGAAACAACGCAGTCAAGGCAATCTTTAAGACGAAAGAAAAGAAGACCAGCCCATGAAAGCCTAACCGCCTCATTCCATTCGCATGAGATGATCCCTTACATAGGATCCTTTCTGACAGGAAACACTTATTTTAAAGCTTGAAAGGAGTCTGAACGATAAATAAACGGGTAAAGAGACGTGGTCTGCATTTCTCATGAGCCCTGCTGTCGGTGCCCTTTGAAAACCTCCGAATCAGCTGGTCTCCACATCTCGTGAACCTTATAGTGGTCGAATTGTTATTCTTGAAGAACACCACAGCTGGTCTATCACCAACACATCCAAAATCAATAAGCCGTGACATTGGCGGTTGAGCAGATGGACGAACTTGGACGTCAGCCCGTGCAATTTTTGAACCATATGCCAAAGTTTCAAATATACATTACATGCGATATAAAATGTGACTTTAAGTAAGCAAATGACCCCAACAGAGCGTTTAGGCGACACGTGAACGCTGGTCATCGGAAGATGTTCGTGATATGCTTAGTTAATCTTTGAATGTATATATTTGAGAGCTGTCATCTAAAGAACAATGATTCCAACGATTCCATCCAAACAGCATTGAAATTTCTGTAAAAAGGGAGAAATTGAATCAGGCCAAATCAATTCGTATATTTTTTATTTTTTGTGACGATTCCAGTTACACTGTAATGTAAGGTTGTATTTTTAAGTAACACTTTACAATAATAAGTTAAGAATGACTTAATGCATCAGATTAACTCACAAGGACCACGTTACAATGTTAACTTTTAAGTCACGTTTACGTTACGTTTATGTTAGTTTCAGCATTTATTAATGCATTACAATTAAACGTTGTCCCTGTTAACGTATCAGCTGTATTGAACTTACATTAACAAGGATTAAAAAATGCAGAACAACTAAATTGTTAATTGTTAGATTTACATTTACATTTAGTCATTTAGCAGACGCTTTTATCCAAAGCGATGTTAGTTAATGCCTTTACTAATGTTTGTACTATCATACCTGGTTTACGTTACATTACCCATAGGTTGTTTCTACTGTTTTATTATAGTACTGGAAACATCATGCTCTTCTGGATGTGAAAACGTAAAGCATTCTTTTTTGGATTTATTACACATGATGTGATGAGCTCCAGAGGACCGGGACTCGCGTTCTGAGAATCACACATTTGGACCTCTGCCGTTCTCATCCATTTCCATTTTAAGACCGATCGCTATAGTAACCTTTACGAAACAAGAATACTGTATATGGGAATGTTCTGAAGATCCACTGTTATCCAATCTATAAGTTGCCTATTTATTGTAACCAATTTTGATTATTGTTTATGAATAACTGTAGTATTTGTATTATTAAAATATTGTTATAAATTATAATTTCTAAATATCATTTAACATATACTTACAGTCAGCATGTAGGAATATATATTTTCTTTCCGCAAGGGCAAAGCATCTGATGGTGTGAATGTAATGCACATTTTCTGTGCATGTTTCATATTCTTTATTGAAACATTTGACTTGATCTCTATTACATTTTTTCTTTAAATGCTTGAGCTTTAATGTTCCGTTCTGTTAATCTGACTCAAAAGCATCCAAATACAATTCCCAGTTCTGTCTCTACACCCCATGTAATCGAAGAAAATTCCCCTGAACCACCTCCTGGGTTCTTAAAGCGACCGTATGTCTAACATGTTACGTTTTCGAGCGTGTCCTTAAAGCATCGCAAGTCTGGGTGTGGGTTAATATTTATGGCTGTAATTATTAGGCCTCGCTCGGCTCCATTTCAGACTATTTCCTCCACTCCTCTCCTGTTTGACCGGTTCTTCTCAAAGGTCTCGGTGACAATCCAACTGTGTTAACACCGCACCTCCGGTTTCCCCTCCCTAAACAGAGTCGCCGTGACACGGTCATCTAACCCACTGAAGGCCAACAAGTGGTTTGACTTTACACAAACCGTTATAAATCGTGTAATGAGAAAGTGCACAGGATGGAAATAAAGGTTCGTCCGGGCAAACACATGTGTCTTTTATGGTCCGACCGAAGAACTCGGGGCTTACGGAAAGGTGGACACTAATTGACTGTGTGCGCTTTCAGATCTATTCGATGTGAAAAGTATTAAATTGTGCAGAAGAGAACTTAATTGGTCTGAAGATGAAACAGGGGATGCTTTTAAACAAGTGCAATAACTGGAGAAGTGTGGAAAGACGATCATTTCACCATCTGTTAAGGTTCATGTGAAGGTATTTGTGGAATAATGAGTGTGATTTACAAAAGATGGCTCTTTAAACACTCATTATTTTTCATTGGGATCTGAATGCTGTTTATAAGCCACTGCTGTGCGAATGATCGATTATTTATTTATTTCCAAACTGTATATTTGATAAGAGCCACGCTGTGAAATGTTGACGAGGTTTGCTGTAAGAGCTCAGTTCATGAATATCAAACCATTACTTGAGATATTTTACAGTTATAATGATGACTAAGTCAGAAGTAACTGAGTTTTCCCTGTAATTCTGCTTTGCAGCGTTTATACTGTATTTACTCAACTGAAAGATTCGGCTGTGGGAATTCATTTAAACCTTGAACTCGTGCATTTAGTTGTTGGTCGCCCGGGAACATTTTTCACACTTGAAGAACATGTGTTGAGAAAACACGTAATCGAATTATATGCTCAGAAAATGGAAGCAAGGGTCTGTGCAGGTATGGAGCTAAAATTACGAAAAAAAATACAGAATTTTGTAAATCCGAATTTTCTGAAATGAATAATTTCTGGCATTCAATACATAATTCTGATTGCATGTTTCAAACTTCAATCCAGCACTTCTGATGTGTAACAAAAGTCATTGATTTTATGGCATAACGTATTTTTTTAAATACTGCTACAATTTTTGAAATAACATTTTTTTAATTCTGGTTCAAATTCAGATTCATATTTACATTCATAATCACATTTAGATTCAAATTCAGGATCAAGTTCAGATTTAGTTTTAGAAATGGGGCAATAGTGAATGTAAAGCAGGGTCTGTGCAGGTATGGAGCTATAATTACGAGAAAAAATATAGTATTTTGTAAATCCGAATTTTCTGAAATGAATTTTTTCTGGCATTCAATACATAATTGTGACTTGTGGTACCAGCCTCGATCTCTATCTTCAAAAAACTCCTAAAAACTCATCTTTTCCGGCTACACCTAACTCACTAACTCACTACTTTTCTAACCGTACTCACTCTATCAAAAAAAAAAACGAAAAAAAAAAAAACTTCTTTTGTAACTTCTCTCTCTGTGTAACTCGGTAGCATTGTTGTAGCACTTGTTCACCTATTGTTGTATCGGCTATTTACCGCTTCCTTGTCTCCTCGACTATTGTAAGTCGCTTTGGATAAAAGCGTCTGCTAAATGACTAAATGTAAATGTAAATGTAAAGCGTAACCAGCTCACGATCATCTGAAAAAACTGATTTTGATGAAAATTCACCCTGATAATATACAATTTTACTAAATAACGCCTATATAAAATCCAGATTTAAAACATTCAGATTGTTTGATCTTAATCTTTGCTCCATATGCTGACATCCCTATGGGTAGCAATCCAATATTAAGCGTTACTGTGCTCACGGAGACCTGAGGTCGATTCCTGAATCGAGCGTTCTTTGCCCCTATGAAAATTGTGAAAGCCTACAACTAGAACTAAAACTTCCTTTGGAAGCTTGTGTTTAAAGTGTTACCGGTCAACAGCCATCTGTAAAGAGCAGATTTGAAAGCAAAGGTAACTGTGTTGAATCCCACGACCCTTCATTTCAATAGCGAAGCGGCACAAAGCATGCTTGCTTCCAGTGAAATCCTTCCCAAAACTCTCCACAGCTCCACAGATCCTCCACAAGATCACCATATAAGTACTGTTACCTAATTCTGAAATCTTTCCAGCACAATGAGAGCGAATAACCCTAAAAGCAGAGGAGAAAAAACGTCCTCTAAGCGGGACAAAGGGCTTTGATATTGAACAGCAGCGTGGGATCAGGTGATCCAGAACAGAGTATGTGTCTTATTTTCCGGCCTGTGTAAGAAAAATGCTTCATTTCCCCATCTTGTCCACATATGGTCGAGTCATATTAAGTCTCCCATCATTCCAGCTGTTTTCTGGAATTTTTACTGTCCGGCATTCCTCCGGTGGTATGGGGTAATTTACAGCAGCCCCGTGGGCCAAAGGTGACTCGTTCTTCGTTAAACTTCCCTCAGGTCTGACTTGAGGCCGTATCAGACCGGTTTCTGAATGAGGGTCATTAAAAAGTCGAACTTAAAGAGACAGTCCCATTAGGATTGTGATGATATGTTGGGGTTAAGGAACTGCCTCTAAAGCCTTTGGCAGAATGGTTCGCTGTTCTTTGCTCGTAACTCTTCTCACTCGCCGACTGTAAATGACAGCACTTGGTTATAAAACATTTAAAGATTTTGTTGCAGTAGCAGTGGAAGATGTTTTATAAGTGTAACTTGACGTTATCAGCAATCGTTATACAAATCTAAGCCCATCAAAGCCCATTTGTAGAATAACCACCCATTCGTTTTTAAAACCAATGTACAAGTGCCATTTTAAATATTTTTAACACTGTATGCTCAACATTGTAGTTTGTAGGTTCAATATAATTTAGAAGTAATAAATAATAGAAGTAACACATTATAACCATTGGGTGCCCCATTCTATACCCCGCAAAACAACATATGGGCAACATGTTTGTAAAAGGAATAATCTAATTTCAATGTATATATTTTCTCAGTAACACAAAAGTGACAACTAAACAACATTGGCTTCCATTTTGTGTGTGGACACAAAACCACACAGACATTTCTCGAAATATCTTTTTCTGTGTTCACAGAGGATTCATGTGCAGGTTTTGACAGTCAACGACTGAAGTGTCCTTGAGCAAAACACCTTACCCCCGTTTGATCTGCCGTGATAGATGTCCGCTGCACACTTCCAGTAAGTCGCTTGGCATGACAGCATCTGCCAAACGAATAAATGTACCAAACAGCACTGGCACTCATACATTTCCGTTGCAGCAACATTCTTCAAACTATCTGCTTCGGTTTTCTGTAGAAGAAAGAAAGTCGTACAGACTTAGAGTAAATGACGACGCAATTGTCCTCACTTTAACGGGCCATCGGTAAACATTATAGCTTTGGATTGCGATGCTGGGTTTTCTCACATATGTGTGTATAACTTTTAGCACCCGCACGTTTTTTACACTTCCATCGACAAATAATTGCTTTCTTTCTGTTAACCCGACACCATCATTAGACCTCACTTCCCCGGCCGTTCTGTTCCCTGTTAACACGTAACAGTAGCTCACAACCTGGCTCGATCAAAACGAGACTCAACATTAAACGGCAAAAACTGTAAACCCAAACCACATGCGTGTCTCTCCCATGGGCATCGCCCCAATCCTCTCCCTCTCTTTCTCATTCACTCTTTTCTCTTGGCTCTCACATGCCCCCTTACAAATATGCTGAGGGCTGCGGGGTCAGCAAATTCATTGCAGCGGAGGTGCTGGAAGCGACCGCAACCTGTTTGATCTCGGCACCCAACTTGTCTCTAATAAATTAGCCAGCAATCGAGGCCATTTACTTTGGTTGGGGGCTATTTAAGCAGAGATTGTTAAATGGCCCGGTTGTGCCGTTTACGGGAGAAGTGAGAGCTTTTCCCTTCGTTTAGGAGAATTCCGCTGCTTTATGAAATAAAGGGGTCCTTTGCAGGGGGGCTCTGCTTAAGGTTCCCAATTCTGCGCTCCTGGTTGACAAAGAGTCTGAGAAGAAAAGCATATTGTGTTTTATAAGTGTATAGCGGAGGGAAAGGGTTGTAATACATCAAAGGAGTAGGTTTAAAGGTAAATGTGAAAGGCCCACAAAGCGCTTATTGCAAACAGAAGCCATCGTGTAGCGGTCAGCCAGAGTGCATATATAACTCTTGGTGCCCCTATATAAACGGATGTTGCGATAGGAGTGTAGTGTTTGTTTATTTAATACTTAAATCAATGATCACTTATTGTGTGTATTGCTATAATATAATGATAATAAAAAATGCCATTGTACCATTAGATATATTTGAAAAGGTAATATGACAACACTTCATTAACGTTCCTCGAGCATTCAAGCTTCTTCTTATAGTTATAACACTTAACCTAAATATTAAACTTGGAAAAATGATCCTCTTAATCTTAATGTTGTGGATTAGTACCGGCGTTATTCGCTTCCTGACTTTATTTTACATCATTTATGAAGTTATCAAGTTTTTCTGGATCTCCATATTTTCGTTGCATTAAGGATATCCTGTCAAATGATATTTACACATATTAAAAATACCGGTCAAAGTTTGGAAATATTGATATGATTTTTTCCACTGGGATACTTCAAGTGTTGAAGTTAAACTTTACTATTATTGTGCCTGCATATCAGTTCCTTTCAGTAGAAAACAAAATATGTTTTTTTATGGATGACTTGGACTTAATAAAGAATCAGTCAATAAGAGTTCTAAATAGAACACATTCAAAAATGTTTTTTAAACCCTAAGAAACTAAATAGTAAAATACCAGGAATTTTTTTAGCAAATTCGAAGGTTGGCTGCTTTGAAGATGCTTAAATGTACTTATGGTTTATATTGTATTATTTATCATTTTTGTAAAATTAATTCCAGTTTCTCTCCTACTCTATTGCTTTAGTTTCACTGTGAGCATATTTTTCAGTATATCGAAAGTTTTCTGAAATATGAATCAATCAAGAATGGCTATTTAAGTTTTTAATAAAAAGGAGTTAATCACGTCGACCATTTTAATGATCTGCTAACTTTAATCAGACCTTGGTCTTGATATTGGTCTTCATATCACCATTTCTGTTTAAAACATAAAAATACAGCTACATTACGTATTGTACTTTACATAGCATAAAGTCAGATGACATCCAATTGACTTTTCCCACGTACTCAAATCATAAATCATCATTGGACCTCTACCATTGCAAAAGGGTGAAATCTTTGATCCTTTCGTGATTTATGGACAGTTTGAACGTAACCGGAAAGTTACGGTTTGCAGCGAACTTAAATAATCGATGCCATTTGCCAAGCGTGATATCGTAATAATGTGTATTAAATCACATTCATAATTCTCAATATAAACCGTTTGATTTTAACTTTACAATGTGCTGAGGTTCAAAATGCAAAAGCCGCTGTGATCTCTCCTCTCTTGCAAAAAAAAATCAATTCTGGTTGGTATTCTTACTCTGCTTTTCCCTTTAGGAAATGGAAATCTAGTTTATAAAAGAATTTCAAAGATGCATTTCATTTGAGTCGTCCATGAAAGATACCTCAGCAGGCAAAAGTCAACTGGCATCATTCAGATGCCTGCTGGGAAAATTTGTAAGTGACTTCCCGCTACCTTTCCTGTGTAATTTGCATCAGGGTGTTGGTTTCTATGGCACCAGAAACTGCTGTCCACGGCGCTGCGGTGCTGTTGTTTCCTAATTAGTGATAAAGACATTTCCTCCCTAAAGAGCCTGCATACAGGCGGCTCAGCTGAGTGATGTAGCTTTCCTTTCATTCTCCGCCAAATCAGCTTTTTTTCACCGCCGAGGCTTCGCTCTATACTCATAATGCCTTGAAGTCCTCAGTCGACACCTCATTAGAATTATGCTAAGAGTCTGCGGTTCAATAACTGACATTGACATAAAAGAGAGCAAAGCTTTTTTCTCTTTTATTAAAATCATTCCCTGCAAATCGCCTTACTCGGTCCAAATCACAGCGCCCATGTGTTATGTATTACAGTGTTCAAGCTCATGGTCGGTTCTTCAAATGTATTGTAGTCGCGCTGCATTGCATTATCAGTTTCTGCTCATGCGAGGCTTCAGACAACTGCTCCACAGATCACTCGGAGGGGATTTTATCAGTCGTGGATGGGGTTTCCCAACATGGTTTATCACTCAAGAAAGTGTACGCGTGTGTTTTCAGCGATGTGTTGGGAAATGTGTTAGTTGTAATATTTTGGGCTGCGAACTTCTGTCGCTGGACCTTGTGCAAGACCAACCTGAATCCATCACAGGTTTCTTCACACTAACGGGTCAGATGTCAGCATTTGATAGTTTAAATGGGAAGTCTTAAAAGGTTTTTATTCAAATGATTTTTAAAGTTATTTTTTTTAAATTAGGATTCGTAAAATGTCATCAGTTGTCACAAAAAGTTGGTGTTAAAAACTACTTGGTTAATGTGCCATAAAGGACCATTTGTATATGTAGTTTTGTCTCTTTTTTGTACATTGTAGTTCATAAAATTCCTAAAAGTCTTACTTAATGAACCATTGTGCTCGAGATTGTGATCTGATTTGCGATTTAAGTCAAATGTCAGCTCTAAGTACAGTTTTTGTTACGTTCCTGAAAAATCTGTGGAAAGCATCACAGTGTTAAATCATTTAACCATTACAATATTTGTTTTCAAATGATGTTTTTCATAAGTTTTATAATCTCGTCCACATTGACAATTTTTATGATTAGCAAATTGCAACATCTGAAATTATTAGTTTATCTGAATAATTAGTTTGACATAGTTAACCATCAGATGTGCAAATTATCATAATCGATTTTTCAACTTCGGATTCCGACAATTCCGAAAACCAAATAATTCAGTTAAACAATGACCCCATCACATTCAATTTATTTATTTTTACGATCTACACATTATTAATTTAAATCCACTGTATGTATTTATTATTGTTATTTAACATGTCTTTGTTATTGAGTTGAATGTTGAACAAGTGTTAGTTATTATGAATAATTTCTCCATACTAACTTTTAAAGTAATCATGGGAAAAATCTAAATCTCATTGGGCAAAATAATCGTGAAAACGATTTTGTAATAATCGAGCTGTTCTTCCAGTTTTGCCATGCATGTGATGGGTTGCCAGGTGTTCAATGAAACGCTAGACATAATGAAGGAAGACAAGCCATATACGACCACAAAACCATAGACACAAGTGATGGGTGTTTGTCATGGTGAAGAAAGAAAGCAACTACCTTGCAATGCCCTAGCGCTGACTTTGAATCCCTGGCAACCTTTCTTTACCACCATGGAAACCACGCAAAGGAAAGTTGTGTAAAGTTGAATGTAAACAGTAATGTTGTGTGTTGTAAGTTGACCCTCTCAATGTACACGTGGAATGTCGTGTGATTACAGAGAAAAACATCATGACTGTATTGCAGGACATAGATAAATGCTCATAATATACCAAACCCCACACTACCATCTCTACGCAAACATCTTTGCAGCATTACATCACCTTAGGCTTAGAATGCCACTCGGGACAGTGCCAGCAAAAACGATTTCTGGAAATCAAAATCTTCTCCTTCAATAAAGCCCTAAGCCAAAATGCATGAGACCGACCGGCAGTGCATGTGTGTGTGTGAGATTGAATGATATACTGGATGTGTGTTCAGTGCTGGGCTCTGTATCCATGTCTGAAACATGTTCCTCTTCAAAGAACTGGGATGAGGCCTAACTGCTTCTTGGAATCAGAGGAAGTAAAGTAACTCGCTATGTTAGGACACATCTGTCGAATATGACACGGGATGATTTATTAAAAGAATGTGAGAAATGTTGCGCTCCCTAGCTAGAGCTGCACACACACTTTCATTCACACTGCAGTGAGAAACACACACACGCGCGCGCACACACACGCACACACACACACACACACACACACGCACGCACGCACGCACGCACGCACGCACGCACGCACGCACACACACACACACACACACACACACACACACACACGTACACACATTTATACGTACACAAACACATCTCAACACCATTACAGAATACACAAACAGACTCTGACTTTTCCGTCTACATAACCGCTTTAAAATGACTTCATTTATTGAGCCGTCTGGCACATCAATGAGGTCAATTCTATTTCAGTTTCGCCAATTCAGGTCAGGCGTTTAATGCTCGGAGCTAATTTGTTACTTTAAATCTCCACAGACGGAGACAAATGTGAATTTTCAATTATATATCAGCGCGCTGGATCAGGGTTGCCATTCATTACAGCAGTCCTCGAAACGGGTGACAGGCGAATGCACGGCTGACCAGCAAATGTGTGTCTCTGTGCCAACAGTCATTATTCTAACATGAACTCTTTCTACGTGTAAATGTCACAATGGTTTTATAAAAACAGGCCGTGGTGAGAAAGCTGTGATGTCGTAAGATATTTGGGTGTCTTACCCTGTGGACTTGAAGAAAATAAACACTTTCAGAACACAATTTTCACATTCTCACTTGTTTAATTAGTGTTGTTCATCCAAATGCTCAAGACTTGATTAATATGCATCACAAGAGAATTCTGTCATTTTCACTCAACTTTTTGTTGAAGCTATTTGAACGGATTAAATTAGCAGTGACGGATAAAAATGGTTTTGAAATAAAAACACACACTACATTTATAATCTAGACACATCTTGAGTGATGTAACCTGGGGTGTTCGGGCGTTTTGGGTCTTTCATACTCATATATCATAGATCTTTGGCACTTTTTTTGTTAGTTCCACTCGGAAGTTTTGGAAAACTCTACGGATTAACTACAGGAATAAAAATAGGATTTTACTCATTTCAGATACCATAAGCGTATGACATCATATCACAACGAGACGAGAGATTTTAGTGAAACTTTGACATTATGTTGTCATCAGTTTGCCTCGTGCCTCATGAAGTCAGCAACCAGAGCTATAATTCAATCAAAACTGTGCGGATATCCGTGGATAAGTGTGTGCGCCAGTTCCGTGTGGCCCTGCCTATGGCTTCACCAAACGCAACATATTTAGTGTTCCCAAAAATGTAATAAAAAATGACATTGTACATATTTTACAATTATTTTTTTCACTTTTTTCGAACTCTTTCATTCTTTTCTGCTAAATTTTCAGCCTATAGAAGCAAAGCTCCATCACCTCCTGCATTCCCCTGAGGTTCATTGAGTTTTAAATAATTCACGGTTTTAGCCGTTGAATGAATGAATCAGTTCATTTGTTGATGAGTCATTCTTTATACAATGAATTTGAGAAAAGCTGCGACAATTCATCCAAAATATGTGCTAAACATACAAAAATATGAATTAAATGTGAGTAGATTTAAATCAGCAAAAGAAAAAACTGAAGATGTAAGATACTGGTTTATAATAACATAGTTGTACATTATGCCGTGGAGTTTTTACTTTAAGTATATAAACACCGTAATGTATATGTAGTGTTCCATGTAGACAAAAGTATATCACTTTGATCTAGCAAAAAAAAAAAGAGAAGACATTAAACAATGGAAAATATTAAAAACTAAGAAAGGAATTTTAGAATACATTTTTATACACTCAAAATAAATCATACTTTTATCCTCAATGTAAAAAGATGTAAAACATTTCATGTAAAGAACTTAACAAACGACAATGGCTTGCACATTCTCTTTGACCACCTTAAACTGATTTTTCTCATTAATGTAATAACAATTTCACTTGGTTGACTTAATCTAAGCAGCAAGTTATCACTTGAAATGGATGCAGTTTTGCATTAAACATTTTGAATGTTCCGTCCAGATCTTTGGCCGACACACTGTTTCTTTATTATCTTCGAGCAGAAGTATTGAGTTTAAAAAGATGAGATAACAAACTGTACTTTATCCCAACCAACCAGAATTCATACATTGGACTTGACATGCTTCTTTGTCTAAAGGCATAGTTTTGAATACATCATAAATACACATATTTTTCAAGAAAATTTGGTTTCAATAAATATCAACCCTTGGGAAATTAAAATGCCCACACTCAAAGAAAGAAACTCATATAAAACATGTTAACTGTAGAGCTGGCTGGTGGTGGGCTTCACCAGGCCGAGCGCTGGCACCAGCCTGGAGCTGTGGAATGTGTTGACAGGGTACGAGCCAGCCTCTGGGGATCTTGTTCTTCAGCCAATTAAGGTTGGAAGTCTTATATTAGAGTCTGCGTGAAAAAGCGACATCATTCACACTACACGCTGGCCGCACGGCCGCAGAGTTGGACTTCGATTGGGAATAAAAGGCCTATAAACATTCTTGGAATGGAATATCGCTGACATTATTAGGCTTTCGAGCCGTTATCTGGTTCACCTCCAGCAAGTTCATTTTGTTGTGAAATGAATTGAAGTCACATTTTATCCATTGTGACATCCGTATCGGGCTTTCCAGAAGCTAAAGCCCAGTTTTGGGTCACGGGAGGAATGACACCGGCCTACTCGTTTCCGGGAATCCCCTTAACGTCCAACTGTGTGGAAACCCAATACACAATATAATGTTAGATCTGAGAGCTGAAGTCACAAACTGTATCTCTCCCTATGAAGGAACAGCTGTCCTTACAAGGACAGTAATACGACACGAAGCAGAAAGGATTGTGTATTTCTTTTGACACGGCGCATAAACTTGAGGATTGTTCGAATTACACAGGACATTACTGCGCTGTGCTCAGTCCATTCGGGTTTGTGTGTTTTGAAAGGTTGTTTCATCTCCTTCAGCTGTTTGAACAGACGTCTTTTCATTGCTCTGAAAGAGGATAGAAATAGGCTATTGAAAAGAGCGAGAGGTCATTCTGCCAACACAAACTAGATGTTTTCATTTTTAAATGGGGATTTTAGATTTGCACTTATCTTATTCTCCTTTCTGTTTTCACACTATGAAAACTTAATATCAAACCTAAACACAAGGTTAGATTCTCTTGTTGCGTACACTCCAAAAAAGAGTTTTTATTGTTTTCTTGAAACAATAAAAAAAGAGTTCACTTAAAGGCTTTAAAATGAAGTATATATACAGGTGAATTTTCTATTAAAATGCAGCAAAAATATCTCTACATATTAAGATTTGTTAACTGGAAACCTATTTGTTTCATTGCATATACTTAAACATATTAGTACATTTTCGAGGGCTTAACTGTTTTTCATTTATTTTAATACTATCTACTGAAAAAAATGATAAACTATTTAATGAAGTTATTATAACTGTTTATTTCTGTGATATTTCCCACATGAATTGTTTTGGAGTGTATTCAATAAAATATAATCGATAGCATATAGGTCTAATATTTCTATTGTTTTTTTTTAATTAAATGTTTCATCTGATTCAATATCAGCCGCTCCATCATCGTTGAAACAGATGTTGCTTTGAATTAAATGAGAACCGGAGAGATTTGTAAATGTCTGAATCGGCTCTTTTCTTTTTTTCCTTCCAGGTGGAATTTACACACAAAAGCTGCCCGGTCCTTTCTATCTTCCCATCTGAGTGGACGCAGCAGTTTGGAAAGCTCTAATAGGATTAAAGTCCGACCTGTTGGAGCACAGTGGCTGCTGAGGTTCCAAACCCCACACATTCTCATCCCCATGATCACACTTAGAGGGATGACAAAAATGAAAGTTATACTTACTCACAATTGCTCCGAATCTTGATAATGTATATTTCTCTGTTTCGTTGAACACAGAGAAAGATATAAAAAAAAATGCTTGTAAGCAAACCAAAATTGCAATGGTAGTCAAAGTACCCCAGAACGTTTTGCTGTTCTTATTTCTTTCAGAGTATAATTTGGCGATCATCACAACCAAAGGATCTGAGAACTGTTAAGTGACCAGCGTTCTTTCAAATATCTTTCTCTGTGTTCAACTTGCGATGACTCAAAGGTCATTTAGATCATTTTTATTTTCAGGTGAACCCTCTCTTTAAGCAGGCCATAATAATAACATTAAAGTGGACGGTTTAGACTTTGTGCATGGTGTTCTAAAAAAGAATGCTTGCACAAATCATTTTAAACATTCACTTTACCCTGGTGTGAAACAGAAGTCTTGGTTCTTGAAGACTTAAAGGGATAGTCCACACAAAATCAAAAATTATGTAATAAATTACTTTTGGAAAAATGGATTTGTGGGGCACGATTGACTTATTAGCATTTTGTGATATTATCACATCCTTCATATGTCCAGAAAATAACATCGAAGGAGAATTACAATTGCTTTGATTGTAATCTGCAAAATGATGGATGGCCTTTTTGTTATAAGTTTCTCAAAAAATGTGTACATTTACGATCATATGAGTTTCGAATGAATTAGAGACTTTATTACAGATCCAGTCGATCTTCCTTATAATTGTACTGTAAACAGTTATCTCTTTTGTTTTTCTGGCTTGTATCCGTAACATTTGACCCATTTCTGTTCTTCTGCATGCTTTGACAGATGACCGAGCGTTTTGAAACACTGCTGACACAACAGGATCTGTCAGAACACACAACTCTGAATGAGGTTACCATGCAGGCCTGGGACTTGCTTTTCTAACCAATAAACCATACACAATATATCGTAGACGGATTTCTAAACTCTTGTCTAGACTCTTTGATACAAGACCGTTAACATGATGTGTGCGCGATCTCTTAAGTAGGAGTTTCACCACGTAATATTCTGCAGAAAAAGTTCGCATAACATCCACACTTTAAAAAGCTCTCAGTGGTTTTAATAAAACTCGCAATGCTGGACATCTGTGTTGTTCATTGTGAAATTTTGAATAAAAAATGACGGTACATTGAGCAGATATAGTGTTGAAATCCTGCTGAGACTCTTGCATGTCGGGTCGAGGTCACACGAGGTTTTTCTTTTGTTTTCTAGGCAACAGTTTAAAAAAAAAACAGAAAAGTGATAAACGTACAATGATTCTAAAATTGAGTTTTCAGCTATACATGAATGACATTAAATCTTTAAAGAAATGATTATTACTTTCATTATTACCTTTTTATTTACATCTTTCATTTTGGAAAAACACTCTCATTTAGTTCATGACTCTTTAAGCCTCCCAGTGTGCTCTGATTGGTCATAAGGTCTGGTCTTCTGTTATTGGTCAGCTCATCGGTCAGTAGCTGCATCAGCACCAGTGATGAGATGACATCACGTGAATCACGTTACTTCTGTAACGGATCTCTGATGACACGTCACGGAAGTAACTGAAGGACTACAATCCTGACGTTTACTGGAGTCAAACACCTCTGATTTCTGTTAAAGATCAGAACTCACTTTATTGTTAACTTTGGGATTTGTGACATATAAAGTAACAGTAGCTAGCAGCCACACAAAAATCCGTTGTGTTGTTTTTGTTGGGCTCTCTTAACTTTAATTTTAGTCTAGTCTTAGTGTAAAGCTGTCGTTTCAGTTTTTGTTCGTTTTAATCACGTCAAACTCTTTTTAGACCAGTCACGTTTAAGTCAACTTAAAGTCTGAGCATTTCAATCCTTTTTTTAATCAAAACTATCCATGGTTGTTTTAGTCGATGAAAAGTAATAACATTTAGTCTAGTCTTTGTCAATAAAAATGTTATTTTAGTCTTTTATTTAGTTCTGCATTTCTATTTAACCCATTCAATATAGTATAAGTACCTTGTAGCATTGTCAAAACCTTAATTTTCTTGTAGCCAATGGGAACCGATTTTGAAATTTCTTAGCTGATATCAGATTTTTCGAATCCTGATTTTGTTTTGAAAATAAATTTATATATGTAACCAAAACAGTTATTAAGAGACCTTCTTCTAAATAAAACAGTAATATAGAATATAACATATATTACATAATAATAGTTGCATTGGTTAACTTAATGACAAATCACATTTTCCAACCTACAACATAATGTAAAGACTTAATGCTCTTACTTATAATGTAAAACATAGGACCATAATACAATTATGCTAAAATAAACTAGTATCTTAGAGCTTCTGATGTTTTAAGTCTACTTTAAATCTCTATTTTGTGAATGTTTTCAAGCAGTTTTTTATGAGATTTAATGGATTATTATTTTGACGATGGACTTTTATTGTTGACAACTGTGCCGATTTGTCTCGTTTTTTTTATCAACAATATTTTATTATACGTTTAAAATAGTTATCATTTCAAGATCCGCGTCAATGTTGTTCTTGCTTTCTTCACGACCGACAGGTTTGTTGTCGAAGATATTTGGCCACGATTTTTGTTATGGAAAGCAACAATTCAACACACAAAGGAAATGTAAAGTTAGGTTCAATCCGAGAGACACTCTGAGAAAGGACATTCCTATTTTTCCTTTAATATCATTTGATCAGAAAAGTTAGATATTTTCAAGCTTGTTCGTCCTTTACCCTTATCATTAAAAGGATTGTTCACCCAAAAATTTTAATACATTCACCATTTACTCTTTCTCAAATTTATTTATTCTGATGAACACTAAGAAAGATATTTGAAATAATGTGCAGTTATCAGTAACCGGCATCTTTCTTTGTGTTCAACCAAACAAAGAAATTAACACCGGTTTGGAATAAATGCTAAATCATTACACAATTTGCATTTTTGGTGAACTGTTCCTTTATGATATGGCATGATTGTGCAACAAAACCATTTCACCACTTTAAAGATCACTTAACAGATGAAAGGAAGGAGATAAACGAGATCTAGGAATGTTGCTTTAGGACCCTGTATATGAGGTCCTTTCCCAACTACCGCATAGCTTTAAAACCCTTCCAATGGCCTAATGCATTAACATTCGCAATTGCTTACGTGAAACACAGTCTGCCGTCTGCAGAGCAGTCATGACTACAGAGCTCATCAGTGAAGACGACTGACGTTGGTTTCGCAAGCAGAAAGTTACATCAGAGTGTTCATCTCGATGTCATAATCAGCTGGAATGCTTCTGGAATTTATTACGGAATTGTTGCAAAATCACAATTGATTTAATGGATGCATTTGAAATGCAGAGAAGGCCTGAAAGAACAATTTCTAAACCTTTGGCATGATAATGACCCTGAATTTCAGGAAATTTATTGTTGAATTTAAAGGGAATTTACAGTCATAACTGAGCAAGAGGTCCTTCAGGAGAAAGGCACACATTATATTTTAAATTGATTTATTTTTTATTTATTTGGAACATTTCTGGTTTAACTTCAGGTCTCAGTATTTTTACATATACTTGATGCAGTAAGCATACAAAAATTCTGTACACATTACATTTAAAATGTCTTAACCCACTCTATATAAGGCTTATTATTTGACTGTGGAAATCCACTTTTGTAGCTCGTTTGAACATTTCACATAAAAATCATTATATTTGGGAACTTAAAATGTCAACATATGCACAGTTCAATCCTTCAGAATTACAATGATGTGATTTCTCATACATTCATCTTAAAAGGGCTAAATGTTTGTACTTCAGCGTGTGTATAAAGGCAATTAATTTCATACATTACATTTTCACAAAAACAACAAGGCTTTTCGCTTCTTAATTGTGCATGTAAAAATCATATAAAATCATTTGACCAATACAAATTTAAACTCATTTTGAGACGTCTCATATCCAGAAACGTTCTAAAGAACACAAGAATTCTATGAAAGTAATATTATCAATATGGCTAATTATAATTATAACCTTTGACCTCAAAGGTCATGATCAGGGAAGCCCTTAACATCTGTATTTGATAAAGTGAATTAGACAAAAGAATACTACATGAAAAGGTCATAGAAGTAAATCAAGTTTGGTTGTCATTTTTGTTTAAAATGGCCTCATCATAGGATTTATTTTAACTTATTTTAAGGCCACCTCAAAATCAAAATTGTCTCATGATTTACCCTCGCTCTGGTCATTTCAAGCCTGCATGACTTACTTTTTTCTGCAAAAGATATTTTGAAGAATGCTAGTTACTGAACAGCAGCCATTCACCACTGTGTACACCAACATTTAACCAACATTTTTTAAAATATCTTATTTTATGTTCTGCACACATACTGGTTAAAAGTGACAAGAGAGAGAAAAACAATCACAGAATTTTCACTTTTTGGTCAATATAAAATAGTCAATAGGAATGATATTTTATGTGTATTATTTTTCTTATATGTTAACTGTTAATATATAAATACATTGTTAACAAATATAATTTTGAAGTTAATCAAATAATACATGATGTTTAACAATTGAAAATATACACATTTAATTGTATCATCATGTATGATTTAATATTGCATTATATTTTCCTTTTCTTTTTGTTCCATTAGGATAATAAACTGTGAAAAAACTATGACTAATGCATGATTGTTTTATTTTTTTAATTGCTAGTAGTTATAATAATAAAAAGCTTATCTAAATTAATTTTTCTTAATAATTTAATTGAAAATAATGACATTGGTCATTATGACATTTTCTACTTAAGTTTCATTTAGATCAAACCACTCATTACACGCTGAAGGATATTCAAGCCTTCATGTTACATCAAGATGAAATACTCTGAACACTTCCAAAATGTGTCCCACTTGTTGCAGTAATTGTTGTTAATTTGTTGGCCTATCGCCTCTTCTAATCACCCCCCATCATGCTTATTTTCAGTTAGTAAAGAACCCTATTATCAACACTCATTATAACCTTCAAAACCCGCCAACTGAGAACATAAAACCTCAAAGCTTTATAAGTTTCGAACTTCTTATAAATACATCAAATCTGGCTTGTAAAGCAAAAACAGGGCAACATGCGATTAGGGAGAGAGGACACATACAGAGACTATCTGGCCTTGGTTTGATGGATGGATGCTGTACTGTATTTCACCCTTGTGACCCGTTTAATGAAAGGCCTCCCACAGGTCATGGACAGTTTGGGAATAAAACTGCTCTCATTGTTCCTCCGTCCACCTCGATTAAAGCACGTCTTAAGACAGCCACATTTTCTCCGAGAGGTCTGTGACACGGTCATTTGTTGGAGTGGTACCAGGGGAAATTCAATTTGTTATGCTGTAGTTCACATATAAGAAAAGTCTTTAGGGTTTCATTAAGACTTTCAAGGTTTCATTAGTGGATACCAATGTATTCATGCACTACGTTCAGTAAGTCAAATCAAATTATTTCAACAGCACTGAATGGAAATACTGGAAATTCTTAAGATTCTACATTTTCACAATATTTAAATTTCTCGTTCAATACATCCAAACATATTGTTGTGTTGACTTTACGTTGAGGTTGCACATACTTAGTAACTTATGGATAGTATAATGCCATGTTAATCGCTTTGGGTAAAGTAAACTTTGATGAAATTTGTAAATGATTTGGAACAACTCAAAGGGTAGTAAAAGATTTCAGATTTTTTATATTTTGGTTATGTTTTAATAGATTTTTTATGGGTTTATATTGACATATAAATATATATATATATATATATATTGACTGCCTCTGGCCTCACACTTGTCAGACTCGGTCTCTATCTTTAAAAAACTCCTAAAAACTCATCTTTTCCGGCTACACCTAACTCACTAACTCACTTCTTTTCTAACTACTCACTCTATCAACAAAAAAAATACATCTTTGTAACTTCTCTCTCTGTGTAACTCGGTAACATTGTTGTAGCACTTGTTCACCTATTGTTGTATCGGCTATATACAGCTTCATTGTCTCCTCGACTATTGTAAGTCGCTTTGGATAAAAGCGTCTGCTAAATGACTAAATGTAAATGTAAATGTAACATGATTGCTCCAAGATACTGTATTTGTGTTTAAAAAGAGTTTCCATAAGGTTTGTGTGGTATAACAGTATAGATAGTGTTGTGGCAGAAATGTGTCAGCCAATAATGTTTTTATACCATTTACAAATTGTTAAACTTTTTGTGCAAATAACTTATAAGGTAAAGCTGCATATAAATAAAGATATTTTGAAGAATGTGTCTACACTTACAGTAATGGTACCCATTGTATTGAATTACATTTGTGACATTACATAGAAATCACTGGGTTCTGTCGTTTACCATCATTCTTCAAAATATCCGTGTTCTGCAGAATATAGAAAGTCCAGCAGGTTTGGAATTAATAAAGCTTGAGTAAACGATGACAGCTTTCATTAAAATAGTGAGTAATTTAAATGTCACACATTTTTATCAAAATTTAACTTCATTCTGATAGTGCTACAACACATTCATATCTGTGATGATTTTAAACATGACTTTGATGAAGTCCTAAATAGAACGCGGTGTGTCCCAATGTGGCAAACCGATCAAAATGTTAATAACGAAAGTCTGAACATGTTCTGTAGTAACACTAGACTAGCTCTGTGAAAGCTGCTTATCACTCGGTGCCAGTCTGCGGTGTTTCCAGAACAGGACCAGCTTTTTCCTCTCCAGATTTTGGCCACATGTAAACACAGCGTGCCACAACCCAGCATCCAGCAGCCCTTTCCTGGCCAGAGAGAGAGATGCCTATGGTTGGCTCTATATCTTGCCCAAGTAGCTTTCTGGGCCCAGGCACACATGGCCACTTTCTTGGGCGAGCTATAAAACGCACTATTTAAATGTAACCTAATTAAAGTCTAGACAAGTTTCTTTAGTACAGCCAGAAAGCTGTGGATATACATCTGCATTCGCATACCAAGTCAGAAGCATTCTTTGGGTTTGTTTCATCTGGACCGCCAGCCGGGGAAAAAGATGCTTGCTCACTGGGAAACTCATAGCGCCAATAAGAATCAGCTGCTTGGAGATTAAAGGGAACTTATGTGGGATGTTGCTCTGCACAGAAGATTAAAGCATGTAAAAAAAGGCGTCAACCAAAAATTAAAAATGACTAAATAGAGATTCGTACTTATATCTCTTTGCTTTTTAAAAAAATGAACAGCTTGTACCTTACTTTTTTGAGTTATTCATAATATTTACTTTTGCTTGACCATGTTTCAAAGAAAGACGGCCACGATATTGAATATGTAGGAATGTGTAATTAGTCTATTTAGGTATTACTTGTTCACCAACAACTTACTTTATTGTTATCCCAACCTGTTGTTTACTAGATATTTTATCAATATAATGGGACATTCGCGTGTCTAATTTCAAACATTTAATGATTGTATTTTAGTTCGGCTTTTTTATTTGATGTTGTTCAATTAAACATTTGCAATATAACTTTTCATAATTATGGTAACAACATGTAAATGCAGTGGACATTACAGTATATATCCAGAATCACTGCAATTTTGGGAATCAAAATTCCTACATAAGTTCCTTAAAGATAAGTTCCTTGTTAAAAAACTGTACTCATCATAGTTTTACCATCATTTTATGCAATTATACTGAAAACACATTTAAAAGCATTATTGTAAAAAAATAAAAAAATAATTGTAAAAAATGTAAATTACAGAAATAGACAAGAATTGAAAATGCATTTAAATAAAATAAAAAATAAAAATTTTACAGTAATTTTAAAAATAAGAACCATTTAGGACTTCGTGACAAATGGCATGTTACCTAATTAATATTCACGAGTAAATCTGATTAAATAATATGTGCACCACCCTTTATCATCTGCTGCTGTGTTATATTAAGCCCTACTTCTATACATAATAGAGGGCTTGATTGTGGCTCTAGTATTTAAGAATGATAAAAGTCATTTCCCGTTTAATCTGTTTTATGATGCAAAAGCTTTGAAATAGAAATTGTCATGTGTTTAAGGAGAATCTGGTATTTGAACAGAACGTGCTCATACGCTGTATTGTTAGAAGCAATAGTGGCCTCTTGCCAACATATGCTGTTCAGTTTTTGAGTGACCCCTCGGGTAAAAAAATGTTTCATTTCAAGGAAATCTTCCCTGGAGCAAAGCTCTGTTTCAACTGCGTTCACAAGGTCGGCACAAATAAATATAACACACGACTGTGATCATCCTTATGCTTTTGGTTCCCTGTGAAAGCAGGGGTACAGAATCACTGCATGATGGATTCAGTGTTTGGCTTTAACAGAAATAATGAAGTGCCACAATGCCACAAAATAATCTTTTTATAATCTAAAGAAACCTTTCTCTGCCACAATAAAGAACTTTATGAAACTGGTTCTTTTCATGTTAAAGGCTCTTTATGAAATCCACTCAAGAATGGAGGTTTGCCATCATGAAGCACCTTTGAGATTGTTTTTTATTATAAATATTGAAAAACTGCATTACCTTAAAACGGTTCTTTTCATCCCAGAGTTTTATGTTTCATAAAAATTGTCTAAGTATGAAAAACATTCAGAAGGTACACGGGGCAAATGATGTATGAGTCTAAGACGCTTCTCCCCCATGTTTCCATACGCATATGTTAGTGATATAATCTTGAAGAAGACACTGGATAAATCTGCTTAAAGCCTTTGCCTCTTCCTCCAGATGGTTGAGCGACCTCGACTGTGCTTAAAGCGCTGACATATTAGATCAGCCGAGAGCTTCTCGAGGTTCAAATCCATTTTGTCATATATCTTATTCGCTCTGCAAATTAACACCGTCTCTTATCATAGCGGAGATTTACGATGATGTCTTCTTGCTAAATTATTAAGCATGCTTTGAGAATAAAGAATGACTACACTGCGGCAGGATGAGAAATTTATCTCATGTAATTATTACAACATAAAAAATGTAGTTTGCTTTCTTGGGACATTTTAGCTTACATTTTGTTATTTTGACGTAAAAGTTCGACCGTAAATTTGATGTTTCTATGCATATCGAAGACAAGATATTGAAAGAAACATTTTAAAAGTGTAATAATGCATTAGTATTTTAAAGGGATAGTATACCCGAAAATGAATATTGTGCGATTCATTAACGCCCTTAGTATTTCGACTCTTTGACCTCTTCCACAGTACACAAAAAAAGAGATTTTAAAGAATGTTCGTAACAGAAAAACAGAAGTGTCTATTAATATGCATCTTACAATAGAAGTGAATGGGTAACGTCCTTCAGATACCAAAATTCTCAAAATATGTTCCGAGTTCTCGGATAAAGCAACAGTGTTTTCATTTTAAAGTACTGTCCCTTTAAGTATGTTGAATTCCTTTGTTTATACTTATGATTGCTAAATAAATCATGTTGCGTTCCAAAGTGGAATTATTAGAAATCCATTTGGTCACTTTAGATTAAATCATTTGTCACATGCATAAATATAAACCCGTTCAGTTCATTTGTTTAGTTCCTTAAAATCTCTTATCATAGAGGAAAAGCCCACAAAACAAGATGTTTAATTTACTTGACCCTATTGACCTTGTTGCCATAACAACACATTCTTTTAAATGTCCATCGCCTGAAAAGACTGAAAGCACTGTATATCACCGAAGACAGATTAATACAAATCTCTTCTGCGTTAAACAAACACATCCATTTGTCTCAGAGGACCTCAAAAGTGCATGTGTGTCAAGCACCCTTAAAACAAGACAAAAGTGTCTTTCGGAATGTGCGATAGACGTTCTTGCCATTATTTTGCTTCTACACCAATTAGATGAGTAGCTATTATCCTCTCCAAAGACCCGCCCGACAAAAGAAAGAGAGAACACTCGTCTCTAACGGGACGATGAAAGGATCCTGATGGATATTCTGTCAAAACAATGGACATCCATCAATCCTCGGACTCCCGAAGAGAGCGCGGAACGCAATGCTTTACGCTAACTGCCGTTTGATTTCTCTTCCTTTCCAAGATGCCCACGTGCTGTCAAAGAATCCCCAGTGTCCTCTGATCGCCCCGGGGGAACCGGGATGATTAGGTTGGAGGTTTCTGATAGCACGTCTTGCCATCCTGAAGGATGAGTTCCTCTTTGGAAAAACGGGCCTTCACATCGCTCTGCCCCCCGCCATCTCCCCAATGCGTGCTAACAAGGCGTACATCACACCTCAAGAGTCTTCATTCAGACTCTGTCACCATTCACGGCCATCACTTCCTTAAAGACAAATGCCCTCAGAAGGTCCCTTTCATCCTTTTGTCAGAACTTCACTGTCTCCTTCCCAGTCGGGACCCCGAAGTGGAGGAATGGCCTGTTTGCGGTAGCTCAGGCCTTGACCCAAGGACCTCTCGACAAAAAAGGCCCCCCCATTTAGACCACTTTTGTTTCTAAGATCGGTGCCCCAAACTGAGGCAAATCGGACCCCGATCGCCCCTCGGGAGGCGGGAGCCACCAGGAGTGCCATTGTGCTCCCATTCATGAGTTAGACAAACGGAGTAGAGTGGACTGGACGTTAGCGGATCTTGTGCGGGACAATGTCCACGCGGAGTGACAGCTCCTACTGAGAGTGGAATGCGGGTATGTTAGGTTTAAGTCCGGGGTCCATAGAAAGGCCAGGGGTGCCATTTATTATGTTGAAAAAAGCAGGTCATAACTATATCCCATATTGTGAAAAAGGCCATAATTATAAAAAATGTAAAAAATATTAATAGGCATTCATTACCAAAAATAAGTCATGTTGAGGATTTAAACAGTTATCCTCCTTCTTCAAATTGTCATGCGGGTTTGAAGCGACAACAGGGTGTGTGAATGAGAAGTTTCTTTTTGGGATTAACTACCAAGCGACTAATAAACAAGGAAAAACCGTGTTAAAGGAGATCAGATCTATGGTCATATAGAGCCAATACGGCAGACTGGATAGACTCAAACTGTCACAGTTGACAGATCAATGATCTGGAAACAGTCAAAGCTAAATGTGTTCATCCTTCCTTCTAACTATATCTGCTTCAGAGTCGTGATGGCAGAAACCGTCTAAGTCCAACACCGTTTATCAATCAACGCAGTACCAATCAATGCAGCTGATCCAGACGTTTAGATGAAGTGTGTGTCATATGTCTGGAGGAAGAAGTCCGATGTGATTTATACCGGTGTCTTGAGATGAGTAAGTATTTCAATATATTTAACCCGTTTACACTTAACATGCTGGTCCAACATCTGTTTTGCGTTCATAACATTTATCATCAGCGTGTTTAGTGGAAAGTGAAGGGGGATTTTGCTTTATTGATCGCCTTGATGTTATTTGAAGCATTATCTTAGAATGCAAGTGGGAAAAACTATCTCAGTCTCTGTTTATGGTCACTGTTACAAACTTGACTTTGATAAATGTCCCGGAAGCCACTCCAGTTTCGTCTTAAATAAGCATTTCTGAAAGCTTAATAAGTTCTTAGAACAGCACAGAACAGCAATATGAAAGACAGACAGCAACCAAAGATGCGTAAAAGGTTTGCAAAAATATGGGTTATTATCTGACATCTACATTTCGTCTTTGCTCTTATAATACATACATTAATATTATGTTGTTTAGATATGAATATGAACTTTTTTAACAGCATTCAAAACAATCAAACATCGAATTCGTTCAGCAAATAAATACATATGGAATATAATATTTAAAAATGGCAAGAAATGTTGCAACAAGATCATCATGATCATCATGACTATTCTATACGTTTCAAGGGGATACTTTATCTAAAAATGACAATTGTGTCATGACTTATCTACTTTCTAGTTGTTCCAAACCTGTATGAATGTCTTTGGCTGAACACAGAGGAAGATATTTGGATGAATGTCGGTAAACATTTCTTGATACCCGTAATTTCCAGCTCTAATAGGAAAATTAAATAAGAACTTTTTATTTTCCTACTTTCAAATACCTAATAAATAATTTTTTGTAAAAAAAGAACAAAAAATATAAAGTTATCTTCCTCCTTTGGTCCATTATTCAAAAAGCACCTCACACGAAGGTAAGGAAATGATTCCAGAATTATAATTTTGGGTAAACTATCCCTTTAATTTGGCACAAACCATGTTCTGCTGCGGACAAGACTTTAACAAAAACATTATTGTATGCCTAAATAGCTTATTTTATGGTCGGAGCGTTAGATCTTAGGCAGGAAAGGATGATTTATAAATATCCAGTGCAGGAAGCCAAGAGCAGCATTCTGGATCCAATCCCATCCTAATATTCTAAAAATACTTAGAATAGCATTAAACACATCTGTTTTTTTTATCACACTATGAAAACAATAAAGCATGAAACATCTTAAATCTAAGTTCTAAAAATATTTTCCTTTTCTCCATTTAGTCAAATCCAACTCCAAGTCTCCGTCAGTGACCCCGTTCCCCTTTCGCCTCATGGTGACCGTCTACGGAGGAAGAGATTCGTCAGGTCTGATTGGATCCAGGCTACTGTTTGCATCCAGGCGGTAAGTTCTCTTTCTCTCATCTTATCCCCTTAGCACTTTAGGGGGCGTCAGAGTTCTTGTTTGGACCACTCAGACCTCACAGGATGAACCCCGGAGGTTACGGAGGGGTAGGTAACGAGGCAACATTAAGAAGGGGGGGCTGATCATCTTCCAGTCCCCTTCTACCGTTCCCGTCAGGCCCTCAGGAGACACGGATTACAGAGGAGGTTTGGGATTGACGTCTTCAGCCCTTGTGTCGATGTGTATTGCATTTCACAGTTTTGGCGGGGAAGGATCGCAGTCGTTGGAGATTAGGGCTGTGTTAATATGTCACATCGCCCAGGAGCTTTTCATTGGTCGAGATGCACGTGCATCCTTCTCAACCCCCCGGCATTGTTTTTGGCATGGGTTCCAAATTGTGAAATAAACGATTTGACTTTTCCGGCGCTGTGGACAGAAACAGGAAAATGGATCGGCATTAGAAGAGACCAAAATGGATCCAAGGAAAATAGTGTGATTTGCAAAAAGAGTCCGACGGACTGTGGACCGGTAACGGTGCCTTTATAAGCCATTAGAAATGACATGACTGTTTCAAAATGTTTTTAGAAACAAAGCAATACAGGAAACGGAAGCGTACTATACCTATCAATTTAAAGCACTTCATAAATACAAATCTAAAAATATGTGACAGCATCACAACAGATGTCGCGGGCGTCTGTATTCTTTTTATAACTTGACAATAATATCAAGGTTCCAAATCCATCAGTATTGAATAAAGTAAATACAAACCTACAGTGTGAAGTGTTTTCACACATCACTGGGTGAATATTACCTGTAGATTTGAGCTGTTATGGAGTTGATAAGGAACTTCGGGTGGTTGCTAAGTAGATGCTTCCTCCTCCAGATTTTGATGTTCCGGATCCAGTTCCTCCATCAATATAAATGTATTGATTTTTCAGCCGTTTCTGTTTGATAGATTTGTACTTTTCCTCATTTGTGTAAATCTCTTGTAGAGTTAAAAAGTGATAAGAGTGTAAATACAATTTTGCAAAACTAACAATCACGAGTGTGAATTCAAATGCTGATTAAATCTGGAAAATATATGAGGCCCTACCTGTGATAACACAGGTAAAGTTATTTTTTGGTATATACTTTTTATACATAAAATCATTCTACCCAATATGTGTATATAACATTGATATCTTTAATATTGACTGAGAAGGGTTATGTCAAAGATTGAAATAATAGTGAAATGAATTGGTCCAATGGCACTTTTGTTTTCTCAGAATTAGATTATCCGACTTTAGTCTGGTTTTACCTACAGTATGTTAAGGACATTACTTATTAACTTCTATAATATGAACATACAACAACACATATGTAGGTTGCCGCTGTTGTTTGGAGACTCTTAGACTCTTTTCTTCTTAAGCAACGTTTAACAAGCGATGAGTAAATGATGACATATAATTTAATATAGAACATTTCGTTCAGATAATGTATGAAAGAGGGCTGGGCATCACCATCTCTCAGGATCTGAAGTGGGACGCTTACATTGACTCTATTGTGAAAAAATCCCAGCTGAGACTTTACTTTAAACGTGTCACCGGAGCTGCTCGTACAGTTCTACTCATCTGTCATCAAATCCATCTTCTGCACTTCCATCACCTCTGATTCGGCATCCAAAACTGACGTCAGAAGACTTCAGCGAATAGTCCGGACTCCTTGCACTACTCTTCCCACTCTTCTAAAACTCATCCAGAGTGAGTAAAGGTCTCGTAAAATCACTCTGGACCCTTCACACCGGCACACTCTCTGTTTGAACTGTTACTGTACGATCGGTGCTACAGAACACCGATCACGGAAACATCCAGACACAGAAAAAGCTTCTTTCCCCAGGCCATCTACTTCATGAACAGTAAAATGTTCACTATGTGCAATAAAAAGTGCAATACTTTGCCTTATCGTTGTAGAATATTGCACCTTACATCTCTACACATCTCATTCCATCTATAGCTCTTCTGTCGCATCGTATTTCTACCTGTGTGTCTTACATATTTATTCTTTTTACTCCATTGTTCCCGAGTTACTTGTCACTTGTCTTGTCACTTCTACTGAGAACAAATTCCTCGTGTGTGTAAGCACACCTGGCAACAAAGCTCAGTCTGATTCTGATTTCAAACGACACGTGAGTGTGTGAGAAGACCCGCATCACCTGCTGATTTTTATTCTTTCGTAAAGGATGCTGCACATCACTGCACGAGAGTGCTCGTTATTAGTTTCTCAATGGGGCGTCTCTTAACCCTATAAGAAATCCATCTTTTGGAAAGACCACAGGGTGTGTTATGGTGACTGGCATCCCGCTGGCCGACTTTTACAAATTCGGGGTTTCTCTGTCACAGAGGGCCCGTTTCCACCTCCGAGGGCTTTAACTGGGTCACGGCAGAGTCTAAATCTGATACTGTTAGTGGCGATCCTCCCCGCGCTTATCAGAATTAGCTTTGCCACACCGGTCCCGGCCCTTAATCAGACCTCCCTTACCAGGAAACAATAAATCTTGGCATAAGTGCTGGCTAAGTGGGAATTAGTCTCTTTGAGTCTGCCTCCCTCCCGTCGGCCTCTATCTGCGACCAAAACAGCTGGGCTGCATTACGCGGAGGGAAGGGGGTCTGAGTTTCCTTCCTTAGGAAGATGCTGTCTGCTGAAGGGCCTCGGGGCAGGCTATTTTGGCACTGCAACAGACCACTTAAATGCGGCATGTACATGTGGCTGCCGTGGTTCATTAATAATGGACAGCTTTACCGCCGGCTGCTGTTATGGGATGACGGGGAAAGCTGCGCAGGAGAAAGTGGAAGAGGATGTGGCGTTTTAGTGATGAAATCAACAGGAGGAAACTGGAAATGTCTCAAGGAGAACAAACGTGATCGACGAGTTATCATAAAAAGCTTCACAATAGATGTTCATATAGTTATAGGGTGTTTAATATGCATGTATGTTTTTTTTTATTTCTCAATTGCTTAAGTTAGATTCGATATTAGATCTTAATTGTTTCGTCTCTTTTTTAGTTTGGTTAATATAGGTAATGCAAAATCCCTTTATTTAACCATTAATCCATCCTTTTGACTCCTGGTTGGCAAAAAGCAAAGTTTCCTCGGATCACACTGACCTTTCGTACTTATCTGACTTGTGCGGCCCGCGTCGCCTTCTGAGATTCTGCTTGGATTATCCTCGCTTTATTATCTTTTGTGCGAGCAGATAAACTTCCGCTTCACAAAAACATCATTTACCAGATATACATGTAGGAGAGAGTGTAGGGCTTTGCCACAACGTAAGGTAGGGTTATGAATTGTTTTATATGTTGGCCCACGCTTCATACACCCAGTATATTTTCCATTGAAATTCAAAGAAATTATAAGAGATAAGAGACCAACATCATTAACCACAAATGTTATTGAAAATGAAGATTTATGAAGATGAAGTCTACCAAAAATGATAACTTTATTGATTTTAAAAAGAATGTATAGTTAGCATTAAGATCTGCCATCATTCCAGCATAAAATGCCTTATTTTCAGGATTTTAAAGCTCTCGCAAGTTGAATATCATTGCAAGCTTTTAAACTTTTTCTCATTTCGTTCAGAAATGTATCAATAAAGTGAGTTATGAATGCTGATAACACTTCATCGTCGAACAGTTTTAGGATTATTTGATCACAGCATGAAGTTAAACACTCAAGCGCCTGTGTTAAAAAGCAGATTCATCTACTTTGCAGAGATGAAGAAATTAATAATATTTATTACAGGCTGGGGAAATACAAAGCAGAGCAATTTTTTATTCGCATGTGCGTGTGAGTCATTATGTAAACAGAATAATAAACCTGACAGCTTTAAAGGGAATTTCCATGTAATACCACCAAGTAATCTCTACTCAATTGTTTACATGTCTTAAAGTTAAACAAGAAGCTTCTTCTGTGTTGTTGAAACGCTTGAAATGATAAAAAGTCCATTTTCTCTGCTTGTCGATCTGCGTTTGTGATGTCAGGCGCTGTCAAGTGTCATGGAAATTATTATGTCATTCACCAAACACCCCGAGTGCACACTATCACCTGGTTTCTAGGGCAACAGAACCACGTCGGCAGCTTCCTTCCTGCTCACTATGTCACCACACTCACTTTTTAAAGGCTGAACCATTTCTGTCAGGTCTCTGATCTGCTATCTGCCATCCTTCAAAAGGTGGACTTATAAATGCCATTCAAGCCTTTCAAGGTTACACTTTATAGATGTATCCATCATATACTCTTATTTTTTTATTTTACAACATTTCGGCATTAAATAACCCCCAACAATGTATATGCTTTTATCATCTTGTCATTTTAAACCTGTAGGACTTTCTTCCGCAGAACACAAAAAGAGGTATTTTGAAGAATGTTGGCCGAACAGCAGTGGCGCACATCCACTTTTATTGAACTGAAATAAATCCAGCGCAAGTGTGTGGGTGTCTGCTAGCCACATTCTTCAAAATACCTTATTTTGTCAGGATGAGTAAATGATGACTTTTGTTACTTTAAGAAGCTGTATAACTTGTCACTTTTATACCGAGTGAGCCACACAGTCCTTGTGACTTGTAATTCAGTAGTCTGATGCATGTTTTGCCCGCAAGATTGCGTGCAAACTGCATTCAGCAAGTTTTGGGGCGTGTTCCAACAATATCTGATTTGCATCTTTTCTTTAGTGAATCAAATGCAACAACAATGAAGTGGGCCTATGCAAATAGATGTTATGAGAGGCATAAGTGGGAACTGATGCGTAAGACTTTCTTCAGACAAACACACTACTGGACTGGGATTGGAACAGCTGGTTGTGTATTGAAATCCTGTCTGGATCACGGCTCTTGTTTTGTAAAAAGCATAATAATTTCTCTCCAATTGTTCCAAATTTCAACAAATGTATTTGATCGGATATTTAGAAGAATGAAACAGCTCTGATTTTAAGCACTATTGACTACCATATTAGAAAGATACGTTTATACTTTTAAGTTATGTTGCACAAAAAAAAATATTTTGAAGAATTTGTAAATTATGACATAATTTTTTATATCTGTTCCTTAAACATTCAGCCCACCACTTACTGTAGCAATTAAAACTTAAAAAGGCTTCAAAACATTACACAGCAAAAGCTCAGTTTATATAAAGCATAACTATTTATATTCATTTTCTGTTATTGCCAAAATGTATTTGTTGAGCAATTCCGGTGTTATGGATGTGACATAAAAACGCTCAGAATAAGGATTTTTTCATAACACGAGAACTGTATTTATGTATTAACCCCTGAGGATTGAGTCTAAACATCAGAAAAATATCAGTCTATACACAAATGTTCTCTTTAAACAAAAAGGTAATAAACATACGTTATGTATGTAACAAAAAGGACATGGTTTGGAGGTGAAAAACTTAAATGCACAAACCTAAAGTGATAATACGCAACTAATGGACAAGCAACAACTCTTTAAACATAAACTAATTTCTATGTATTTAATTTTTTGTGTCTATTTTTTAATTAATATCTAGGATGGATGTGATAATCCGGTGTGACAATCCTTTACGAAACATCATACAAGTGCTTTAAAAACTTACCTGACATGGGTTTTTGAACCATCAAATGTTGCCAACTGTGCTTTTATTATAGTTAAACGTTTTTGTTTTATTTTTTAACATAATTGCTCTGTTATATTATCAGACAAATGGAAAATTGCAGAAGTACACCAGTCAACGCCAGCTTGGCCATAGCACAGCTGACACATTCACACAACCACAAATGACTGCACACAGAGCCCTCCACACACCTGTGCTTGACTACACACCTCCTTTACAAACGTGCAAAGACAGTGACACGCACTTTCCCACTGCCTTGGCATCATGCCAGTCCTTGATCCTTCTCGAACAGGCTTGACTGAGTGTCACCATGGCAACCGAAACGCCATTGTTGCCAAGGGAGCAGCTGGCGCATGGTGGCAGATTAGCCCCCAAACAGATTTACTGGCAGAGAGAGAGAGAGAGAGCGAGAGAGAGAGAGAGAGAGAGAGAGAGAGAGAGAGAGAGAGAGAGAGAGAGAGATTTGTTTTAAAGATTTAAAGAATTGATTCTCTTGAAATAAGAGTCTTAAACCTTTAATGCATCTATGAGCAATTTCTCTGTTTTAATTCCATATGTTCAGTTTTTTTACATTTAAATTACATAATAGACTTACAATTTTGGACTTGTCTCATGGTGCCATGCTTTTATTGATACGCATTTAATTGTAGAGCCATTGAATACAACCATTTCACCACTGTAGGGCTTTATTCTGTCTCTTTATCTTTATTTGTGATGATGTGGCTGACACCCATGACACGAGGAGACAGATGCCAAGAACTGCTGGTCTGGCTGGCCTCCACATCCCCAGATTCATGGCCCCGGTTGATCTTTCAATTAAATCAGACAGGCTCCAGCGTTTTGTATGCACAGACCTTGACATCGATCAGTTTTCTAACCGTGGACGGGTCTGCCATATTAAACTGCTGACATTCATGATTCACATGCTCGTTGATTTACATCTTCAGTGCTGGCGATGCCAGACAAGTCGAACGTGGCGCTCAGATAACAAGCGAATTACCGTCAGTCGAGACATCGGCTATTCTCTGACTGACGATAAACAGATGAACCTAATACTGTGCATTCCAATTACAAACTCTGACATGAAGGTCATTCATGAATATTCAGAGGACCATCCATTTCCTTCTCGATTTGCAAAGTTGTGAAAAGTGGGTACATTCAAGTAAAGTTTTACAGATTCGACGTCGTGTTCAATGCTTGACATAGATTTTTTTTAGCTCTTATTATCAGATAGCTCAATAGTCTAAGCCTTCACAAAAGGTGTTTTTTATGTGGGCCATTTTCAAGATTTACAATTTTAAAGCACCTTCACAAAAAGCCTGAAGGATATGTACAGTTCTTTTAATGGTCAAGGTTGCAGTTCTGAAACCACAGTGTTTGTAATATAAGAGATTGTTTCTGCCTGATTGTACAGACAGTCAATTAGCAAAAGATTTATAACTACTGAATGTTTTTAATAATGACATCAACATACAGTTGTGATCAAACAATCTAATGTTTTACACTTGTTTGTATTTGATAGTGTAAAAGTGTTGGATTTCACTGGTATTTGTTGGTGTTGGAGTTTGCTGGTCTTTGTTGGTACCTGCTGGTATTTGTTGGTTTTTAACTTTTCTGGTGATGGCTTTGTATGTGTTTGTATATACTGGTATATGTTGGTGTTTGCTGGTATTTTTGTAGTGTTTGCTGGTATTTGTTGCCATTTGTTGGTATTTGTTGGCATTTGATGGTATTTGATAATGTAAGAGTGTTGGAGTTCACTGGTATTTATTGGTGTTGAAGTTTGCTGGTATTTGTTGGTATCTGCTGTTTTTTGTTGGTGTTTGCTGCTATATGTTGGTATTTGTTGGTACTTGTTGGTGTTTACTGGTATTTTTTAGTGTTTGCTGGTTTTTGTTGCCATTTGTTGGTATTTGTTGGTATTTGATAATGTAAGACTGTTGGAGTTCACTGGTATTTATTGGTGTTGAAGTTTGCTGGTATTTGTTGGTATCTGCTGGTTTTTGTTGGTTTTGAACTTTTCTGGTGTTCGCTTATATTGGTTGGTGTTTGTTGGATTGTACTTGTATATGTTGGTATTTCTGGGTGTTTGCTGGTAGAGGAGTTTGTGGTATTTTCTAAAGTTTTGTGGACATTGGTGTTTGTCAGCATTTGTTGACGTGTAATTCATTCGTTGGATTACATTTGTCTGTAACACCAGAATTATCTATTCAGTAGAATTAGGCAGAAGTCCATCTTTTTAAATGTTTTGATTATTATTTACTGCATACAGGATTGTGATCATTGTAATTGTTGTACTACTTATTTTTATATTGTTATTTCTGTTCATTGTTTTTTTTTTAAGTATTTGGGCTTCTTTGAAAGTAATTGATTTGGAAAATGTTTCGGCTTTTAGGAGAATCTTTTGAAAGTTTGTTTTTTTGTTGGAGCGATTATCATAAAACAACTGTTGTGTAAGACTTTTCCACTTTGTCCACTGGTTTGTATTTATATATAGTTATATTTATATTTTAATGAGCACATGTAAGGTGGGAGTCCTCACCCATGATGGTACAATAATGAAGTTGATCTGTAAACAGAGATCAGTAATAAGGCTCAGAAGAGAAGACATGTTTGAACACGTCGGAAAAAGAGACTCTTGTCGTCCAATGAGAAGATGCATTAAGAGACTCTTTGTGTGTATGTGTATGTCTCTCTGTTTACAAGACTATTCAACAATTCATCATGCTCTTTGTGCTGTCATGTGACATATGTTTTGGTGTATATGTATAGATATATATATATATATATACAGTATAATAAGTCATCAATTTTCCTAATAGGTTAATAGCCTTGAAAGTCTTTTTATTAAATACTCAGTAGCAGCAAATGATAGTAATTCCACTGATCTGGGACTTGACGCAACATTTTAAAGCCTAAAGGAAATGAATGTGGATTTCGGGTCATGATAGGTCACGGTGAACACACCGGATGACCTTTGACATGTTTCTCGCCCTGTCTCTACCCCTTCAGTGTGGCATTGAGATCACCCACAGCTGTTCCAGATAAACTTTACTTTAGAGGTGTCATCATTCTGTCTGAAAGAGCTATTAACCCGTATCACAACCCTTCTGGTAATGGCTACCTCGCTCTACTGTTTCTAAAAGTAGATGGGTAATTTGCTGCTTCCTTCTCAGTTACTCGCAGTAATCATTTTGTCGCATTCGTATCCCGGTCGTGACCTCTGCGGTGGACTGAGACGTATCCGCCACCTCTGGCTCCCGTCGCTTTTTCCTGAATTATAAATTGTGATGTGCAGGAAGAGCATCTGTCTGGACTGAGAAGGTCATAACTAGCAAACAGAATTCAGCACGTTCTGAACGCCATTGTCTATTCATTGTAAATTCACCGCCTTTCTAGTTTTTCGTTTTCAAGCTCTTACAGGAATATGATCATTGTTAACCCACTAACACATTGTCCTTGATTTCCCCCATGACTTTCCGACATCAATGAACACAAAAGGAGACGTTTCTCACCGTGCTTGTTGCTTAAGCCAGTTTCGGGTTATTGATGGGAACTGGGGTTTGGAACAACACAACACTTTTATTTTTGTTCACAAAATCAGTTCTGTCATTGTTAACTCAACTTTGTGCAGTACGATATTTGTTCTCATAAACGCAGATAAAGATATTTTGAAGAATGCTGTTAACCAAACAGTTTTTGGACCATTTTGACAACCATGGTAGGTAACGTTAGAATTCTTTTGTTCTGAGATATTTTGAAGAATGTTGGAAAGCTAACAGCAAACAGTTCTATGCAACTTTTGACCACTATTGTTATTGTTTTACCGTTGTTTTCAATGGAGTCCAAGTTTGGTAACAACCAAGCAAAGAAATGACTGCATACAAGGGTTCATATTTGGGTATTTTGTGTTATTTTATAATTTAATATTATATAGTATTTTAATATTATTGTAGAATATACAATCATTGTTTTTACAATATATAATAGCACAAAGATTTCACATCTCTTCTGCTGGTCTAAATTAATGCCATTTCACAATGTTAAGTCAATGTGTGTAAGTTTGTGTGTATGATACATTACTGCTCTATTATACGCACTCAAACACAGTAAATCCAGCCTCTTTCTTCTCCTGAATGGGTCCAGATGAAAGCAATAAAAGACAAACTATGTTTTTTCAGCGTGAGAAAATATTATAAATTTGTGTCGGGCCATATCCCGACCTGAGCTGAGAGCCGCTTCTATCTAGCGTAATCACAGCAGTGATTTAAAGGGCGACTGAATGTAAGGGACATTTTTCTGTGGCATTAAACGTGCAAGCAGTGCCAATGTTGTTTCGGTACATCGAGGCACTGGTTAGTACTTGTATCCAGTGGGAGGTTTGGCCCGGGCTCAAATATGCCGTAAGGCTGGAAATCATTTCTGGCGGTCTACTGGTGCATGCTTGGGTCTGCCATGCTGTGGTGTTTTCATTAACCCCACCGTTGCTTTGAGGGGAACACGCAGGAGGAGCCGAATTTGTCTGCGAGCTGCTCCCTCGCTGTAGAACGAGAGCGGCGTAGATGGATGAAGGCCTGCGAGTCGGCATTGAGAAAGTCTTTGCGTGAGGTCACAAAGTCTCGGAGGCTTCCTGCGATTATTATAACTGTGATTATCAATCATCTGCTCTTTATCTCAAGAATAATTATATCTCTGCAAAAAAGTCCCAACGCTTGTTTGCTTTGTAAACCATTCCCATGTTACAAATAAATTAACTTATCTTTCAAAGAGTCGGCTGGAGATGCAGATATTTCCTCTTGCTTTTTAAATGCGCCACAAAAGGGCAGCGGAGAAAGTAAAGTTATTTCCTTTTCTAAGGGCAGAAATGGTGGGAGTCGTGTTCTTTTGCTTTTTATAGCATCTTGGGCTGTACGGTTTCAGCCCGAACGGTACTGGGGTTAGTAAATTAAAAGCATATCGTTTCTTTCTCCGGAGCGCTGAGGTCTGACTCCTCCACTATTCCAGTAGAAGCGAGTTATATAATCTTAGCGAAGGCCTTCGCTGTTGGTTGGCGTTTGGCCCTGAGCGAGGCTCGACCACACTGGCACATTTCCAGTCCAAACTGAAAACACTCTGTCATCCAACCTTGTTCTTGGCACCAGCTGTTCTGCTGGATACTTCAGCAGCTCCGACTTTTGTTTTAATGTTATTCCTTCTCTTTTTTTTCTGTTTTAGTGGAGCGATCTAATGCCCAGTTAAATCCATTTTATATACTTTTCTCGCTTTCTTTTCAAGCGAGGTCCTTCTGTAAAAATGTGCTTTCCTACCCAAGCTTCACATACCATTTATAGGATGATACTTTTAGTTTTTCTCAAAATATTGATCACAACATTAAGATGGTTCACCTATATATTTTAAAACTTGATCTTATAAAAATATTTTTACTTAACATTAACAATGTTTTGAATAACGATAGTAGTTGGAATGAAATGATGGGTAAAAACCTTTTTTACTGTTGTAATGCTTATGTTCAAAGTATATTTGGATAAAAAATATTAATATTGTCCTCGTGATGAAATAATAAAATTGAATACAGACGGAAAGTGATGAAAATCCATTTATTAATGCTGCTGATCGGTTCATGTTTTAAGACAAACCATGTTCTAAATTTTCATTTCGAACCATTGCGGAGTATTTTCTCCATAAAAATAAAGGCTATCCAAGACAATTTAAGAAATGTGGTTTGAAACTGACCCAGTTTATGATGTCATTGACAGGCAACCAATCACAGCAACTCTTTTGACCCATGTACAGATATGTGAGGATGGCTCATAGATTCAGGCTGAAATGATCTCTGCATTTATGTGTCAGCGCTCAGTTTCACTTTCAGTTTTAGCAGCTTCTGGAATTATTGAGTTTGATTGCATGGAGGCAGAGCTAATTTGCATATTTAAATATCTTTGTGAACTTAAAGGCGAGGTGTAGAGTTACTTTGAAGCTGGGTTTCAGGAATACTTAATGACTACCGAGGGACTTTTTGAATGCAATAATAATAATGCATTGGGGAGCGTGAGCGATACTTCCAAGTTAATACATTTTAATGTCATTATCATTAATAGGAAATAAAAATTATTTAGAAGATTGGCATTATTAAGAAAGTTTATTTTTTCATTAGTATTTGTTTAATTGAACGTTATGACATGCTTTGTAAGCCCTGCGTGTGTATGCGTGTGATTCTCTCAACAATCCCTTCCGGCCTTCTGTAGCCCGATCCGTGGAAACTCTCCCACCTGTTTCAGTTCTCCAACACCAGCCGCCTGTCGCCTCTTTCCTCTTTTTGTCGCTCCCGGTTATCCCGTGAGCTTCTGGTCTTGTGTAAACAAATGACGCACACCCCTAACTGCCGCTGTTCAAGCATAATGACCCTCTCTTAAAATCATTTGCCTTTTGTGACTCTCGTTTGTAATCCAAATCCCTTCCGCTGGCGGGTCACCCGGCGGACCCTTAATCTGCAGTTATTGGGCAATTAGTTGGGCATTAATTCGAAAAATCTGTCGCTGGGCCGGTACGCAGACAGCTGTGGAGCGTAAGCGATGAGCTCTGTATTTGAAAGCAGCTGAAGGGTTAGACTCGGTTACACAAATGTGCCGAGGAACATGCAAATTTTTGCACACAAATACAAACCGTAATCATGTTGTTAGGTCGGTAAGTCTTTACAAATGGACAATGGTCGCCTTGTGTTTGAAAGTCATTTAAATGCTATGAGTGATTTAGGTCCATGATGGATTGGTCCTGTGTTGAAGCTCATTACCTCCGTGTTGTGTCAGAGTGAGTAAATGACATTCCTCACCTGTGTCTCATTCCGGTGACAGCTAATGACGATCTTTCTTCATCTGGAGTGTACAAATCACAGCTTCCTATGGGAATTATTTCAATCATCAACATTATATTAAAGAAAATAACATACATGTTGAATGTACACACATATTTTATTTAAAATCATTTTATGGTGTGACTTTCTGTACTCTAATATAATTGAATTTCACATATGCCAACACAAACAAATTCTATTTCTATTTTAAATGTTAGTTTAATTTCAATTCCGAGTTTAAATGGGTAAGTCTTTATTTGGAGTGGGGGGGGCACAAACGGCGAACATTACATAATGGCGTCATTGAAACTAAATTGTTTAAACGAACCATCTCTGTTTTCTTGCATTATTATAATCTGAAGACCATGTTTTCGCCAACAATAACTCTTTTTGTGATACTTGAGAACTTAAAGGAACCATTTAGGCTCTTCAGTGGCATTTTGAGTGTCTCGAGTGTCTTGTCTACATTTTTCCATCGGCACAAATTAAGATGATCAATTTTGGTGTTACGTTTCTGACAACATGACCGATCCACCAGCATCAGATTGAAGGGAAGCGGTTTTGTAAAGGTTTGATGATTCGGTGGAATCTTAATGCACGTTCTTCTCATCCGTCCCTAATTTGTCTCTGTGTATTGAGATGCTTTGAATTCCCCCCTGTGCGCCCCCTTTGAAATCATATATGAGCTCTCAGATACTCAGTTCCGGTGGGCCATTAGATCCTGCCATTTTATGTGGCCATTAAAAAGCTGTCGGAATGATGGGCCGACTGGTCTCCCCCAGAGACAAAGAGATGGATTAGAGATGCAGGCGAATGACGAGAGGGTCACCGTTCATTTCCTTGATGATTTTGTGATTTCCGTGAAATGTATGTCGGAGCGTGACTGCTTCCTGTCATTAGAGGTTGGCAGAGGTGATGTTGCATTGATTTACGGGTCTGGCTTATCAGTGTTGGGCTATAGACAATGACGTTGATATATATTGAATTATTGTTTCGATGTTAAAGGTGCCAGGTTTATCGACCTGTTTACGTCGCTCGATGTTTTTTTTTTTTATATTTTATATAGGATGAGATAGTATTGTAATGTTAACTCCTCACTTAAGGGAAGACGGTTTAGATCTGGATGGTTTCCATTTACCACCAGCCTTTTCTGAGCTTAAGTCAAGTCAAATGGTTCAAGGATCCATTCATAATAATTTAATTTGAGAACAGCAGTTGCAACAGTAGTATTTTCAGTGGAATTTGCATCTCACATATAAAAATAACACAGACAAAGCCTCATGTGTACTACGGATCGTTTTAGAACCGTTGAGTATAAGTGTAAGCCATCGGATTGGTGTGTTAAATGCTGTCTGTACTACTTTGGTCTCTTTTCACGAGACTCCCTGTTTATGTGTGGAAACGCATCGGATGAAGATCGATCATCAGCTCAAAGCTCAACGGCGACTGGACGGAAGTGCTTTAAAGTCTCTCTTGTGAGTTCTGCTCCTGGATTAAAAGCATCGGTGGATAGTGCGGACACACCACTATTGACAGCGGATACAATGAGGAGATTTATACATATAGTGACGATTCAAACGTTCTTGAAAACTGAGTAGAATGAAATATATATAACATTGTGCTACGGTTTTTGATATTTTAAAATCTTACATATTGTGCCTTTATATGTTTTGATATTCATTTATTCAGCCTGATTTCTTTCTGTGCATTTGCAGTTTTACTTTTCAGGATTATTATTTAGAGTAAAAATAGTTTATATTTTTTTTATTATTCATTCAATTCAAATACAACCTATTATTGTTGTTCATAAAAATTGATTCGGCTATTTTCAGGTTACAGGTACTATTTTTTAATTGAAAAGTTAAACATACAAATATTATCTGTACTTTAATTGATGTAATACATGTTATCAGCATGTTATATTTTTATCGTGTAAGTTAAATGCTTTTTTGTTTAGGTGTCTTAAAAGCTGCAGTTTGATTGATAAATAGAATGCACGGAAAAACATTATTTTTAACAATGTTAGGATTTTGTTTGAAAATGAACTCTTTATATGTTGTCTAAAGGGTAGTCAGAGTCTCTTATACTGTTTTAGTTGCATATGTACATAAGTGTTTTTGTAAGTGTATAGACAGTATGTAAAGATGTGAGTCACACAATGTGTTCAGATCATTTAAAAAAAAAAATTTGTACCAATTAACACTCAATTTTTAGATTGTGAAATGCCAGTTTTAAAATCCACCTGACTTGTAATGCTGATTTACATTTACATTTACATTTAGTCATTTAGCAGACGCCTTTATCCAAAGCGACTTACAATAGTCGAGGAGACAATGAAGCGGTAAATAGCAGATACAACAATATGTGAACAAGTGCTACAACCATGCTACCGATTTGACTTCAAAACATTTTGTCGGACTTAAGATTACATTTTTTTGCAATGAAGCTCGTCAGACCATTGGTACAGCAGATTTCCCAGCACTGATAACACATAATTCTGTCAGGTTATATCTTTCACCTGCGGATATAAGAACAGATTTTGATTGATTTACGCTAAAGTAGAAAAAAACAAACAGATCGCTGTGTGATTTCTATAGAATTGTGGGAGTTAGACACAGTAAAAAAAAATCCCAAAGCATCCCTGAACAATCTGTTGCTCATTATAGTACACTGAACCTAACAGCCTCTTCATTAATCTTTAAAAGACCTCCAAAAATAGTTCATACTGGTGATATCCTCATTAAAAGACCAAAGACTGAGCTGACCCAGACAAAAGAGTGTTATAATTCATCTAAAACGCTTGGGCAGGAGCCAGCGGAAGCTCTTATTTCTGCTGGAAGTTCACGCAATATGCCGACTGGGTTGGCCTTGACATTTTTGCTTACTGGGGGGAAATTAGTAACTCTTTTTATTCAAAACCCAAAATGGAAAAAGGCTCAAAGCAGTTTTCTTGCAAAGTCAAGCATAAAACAAATACTGATAATTTCCCTTCCGACAAAACCAGCGCAGTAATTATCGACTCGTTTTACAACCAATGAATAACAATTTGATTTGATCCAAGGGTCAATGTTAATAAAAGGCCACAGCGTGACGGATAAATACAGCGCAGAAACTTTATTCAGGTCAAGAGTCGAGTGACTCGGTGGCGATTCACCTGTTGTCTTCAGTGATGCGTGTGGACCCTCAGGTTCTCTGCGTTGGATCAATCACGCCTGGTCAGTCGCCATGGTTACGGATGCCGCATGTGCAAGGGAAAGAGTGAGTCATCTGGTCCAATAACAAACCCAAATAAACAGGAGCATGCGTCAGGGACATGACCCAACGGACTAAATGTCAAAAGCATTGTTTCCCTAGCAGCAGAGAGAGAGAGGGTCTTCTGATGAGTCCGCACTGCATACGTGGCATAAAGGATGATGTGTTTTGATTGAACACCATCATCATATTTAATCAAAGGACGCACGCAATAACACACAATGTCGTCTTCTTTGTCTATTTTGTTGCTGTTCTGGGTTTATTTTTGGAAGTTAAGTGGGGAAGCGGGATCGGTGATGCCATCTGCGGTAAAAACAAGGCTTTAACTAGGTGCTGTTCCACATTTCCAAAAGTCATATATGGATGAGCGATGGTTTTGTTATAGGGTTCATTTGTTTGCTCAGAATCTGTAGTGCGGTTATTTATTATTTTTCACTTTTTATTGATGGTTTTCCTAAAAGATCTGGACATATACACACATACACTGATGTCAATTTGGTCAAGTTAGTTGTCGAGTCAAGTGCCTTTTTCAGAAAGCTTTGAAGAATTCTATAGAAACAGATTCAGCTCATTTTTTTATACGATCACATTTTACATACATATTAAGTCAAAGCATATAATAGATGTGCCTCATTTAAGATCTGCATTCTTAAGGTCGCAATTGCAATCTATAAATGTGTTTTTTTTACAGTTTTGTGGCATTATGTACTGACTCTACAGACTATTTTAACACAACGACTTAGACAACAGCACATTTTAAACTTTATTTCCTGCTACATGAAAGATAAAAAAGTTTGGGACTCTTGAGAAAAATGTCTCTCATTATTTAAGAAGCTTTTGATTTATGAGTGTTGCCTAATGTCTGAAACTAATTTAATTGGACAAAATATAATTTGAAGTTGTATTTAATACATTTTTTGAAATAAATGACTTTAATATTGAAGAAAGAACAGTCAATAAGAGTGCAGAATGGATAGGGATATCTAAGGTTGAGATCTTCTATTCAAAAGGTGACAGAAGACATTTATGTGTAGTATATGTTTTTACTAATACCAATTCCCATAGGTCCCTATTTAAATCCATAATTTGCATTGATTTGAGTTTGTTCTTATTGCAAAATTTAGAAAAGTAGATTATGTGAATATGGAAGGTGTAACATGACACAAAACAAGCAAATGTATATGTTAAAATAGAAATATTAATTAGCATGAAATTAATATGAAATAAATTGAATAAAATATATTATTTATGAGCCACTTGCCGAACCGATAAACCAAATTGTGAAATAAATGTGAATACCTCTTGGGTACCCCTGCTTTAATTTTATTTTGTAAAGTTTAACGAGAACACTAACGTTGTCTTCAAAACCAACATGTCAAGGGTTTGTCAAATCTATACATATTTAGCAAATGAATACAGGAGATTGTGCCTAGTCCTGGTTTACATGAGGACATACACATGCAAATCCTCAAACATATACAAAGCCTATTCTCTGTCTGAGTGGACTGTAACCATGGTAATTAAACCCCATTAATAACTCTAACTCAACCGCTCATCCACTCACTCTCAGAAATCTCTCTTTCCTCTTACACACTTTAATCTACTCCGATAAGAGGAACAAAGAGTATTGCATGGCCCACCCAATGAGGAGGCGGATCCAAGCGCGGCACTATAGCTCATCATTAATTATTAACCAAGGTCAAATTTAATGCCTGGATGTCTCGTTTTGACATACATTATTGATCAAGAATGTTCAGAGATCTGCATTGGGCTCCGGGTGCAGAAGTCTGGACACTGCGGAGAAATGCATGCACATGCCGGTCGTACACACACACACACACACACACACAATATTGATTCATTTCAGTCGCACTCAAATCCTCTATGAAACCATATTTTCAATTTATTATTCATGGCGCGTGGATGAAGAGCTGTGGTGAAACGGAGACAAGAAACCACACTGATGGAGGGGGAGGAACTCAACAACGATGAAGAGATGATATAAGAAGAAAGATGAAAAACAAGCAACACAGTTATGCCCAACGAGAGGTTTCCTCCAGAGAAAAGCCAAATGACCCTCAATTGGACCAAATAAACTCTAAATTACTTTTTCCACTCATTACGGTTTTAACGTCATGGCTGAGAAGTTTGGTTCAATAGACTTAAATGCACATAATATGGTAGAGTTTAACTCACAATGAACCCATGAAATCACTCGATAAGCTCAACGGATTTCCATTAGAATTAGAAGTTTGTCCCTTTTTAAAATCGGAAAATTTGTGATGTCACACCCATGAACCATTGGTTGCAGGAAACTTGAAATAAAATGAGCATTCCTATCGTAGAGACAACTTGATTCCGCATAATGCAATATAAGTCATCCCCAGTTTTTAGTTTTCGCAATTAAAATGTGATTTTTCTACAAGTCTAGCATAAAGATGAGTTAAAAAAGCCTTTTTGAAAGCGCAGAGGTACTCAGACAGGCCCGATGTTAACCCATGTTTGTTTATTGATTTGTCTTCTTCTGATATATGTTCTTTGTTTGTCTGACAAGTTGAACAAACAAGAATCTACAAACACAGAGATAAACACTCGTTCACAGTTGTGTAATGTTTAACTGTTGTCTTCAGCAGCTGTTGCTTTCTCGGAGAAGAGTTCAGCTTCAGGTGTAGTATTTGTCTTTTCATCTCATGCACATCCCTGGATTCCGTTGTCATAATTTGGAAACCGGTTACACCCAGATTCACATGGATTTAGTGATATAATATACCTTGTAATACAGAGTTTGGGGTATTTGATGTATGTTATTAATGGAAGAAACACAACTTAAATATTCTTTACTTCTGTTTCTGTCATTGCATTGTTATAGTCATTGAATGAAGAGACGATTCAACATTATGATTTATCAGCATTTCTATAATTATAGTGGTTATTAAAAAAAATAACAAAATCCAAAAGCCATGTGAAAGACTGACATCATTAGAAGACACATAAAAACTGTGAACGTGAAAATATTACTGCTTACCGTATTTGTTCAAAGTGAACGTGAGCTTCTTTGCAATATTTAATATTTAATTTGATCTAAAAAAATCACAGAGCATATTTTCTCTTATTTTGACATGTTTGTTTTCTGCAAATAAAAACAGTATATTTGTTTGAATGGTTTTTGAAAAATTGGAAACAAACCAATAATGTTTCATTTACCTTAACACATATTAAAGCAACATTTAACAAAACTAAAAAATGTTTTGTGTCTGTTTGTGACGAGTTTAGGATTCTTTGATGGAGGAAATGTGTCTTTTTATCCACTGATGAATTCTGTATTTTCCGCAACATGTTAGAGCTTCAAATGAGAGTAAATATGTGAGGCATTACAGATAATAATGTGTTTACACTGAAAACAATGGGTGTTTGGAATTACGTTTTTTAAAATCGACATGATTTTGATTTGTTAAACTTCTTTATTTAATTTATTAAAAGAATTTATTTATTCACATGGAACAAATGTTCATAATCAAATTAAGTAATTCCAACAAAAATTTCTTTCAGTGTAAAATCTTTAAAGTTTTATTTGCATAAAATAGTGATCTCGTCATTTTATCAGCCAGCTTCATGAAGTCTTTACGCAGAACGGAACTTAAGCTAAATTTAGTTTTCTTATAAATAAAATGAACATGTTGACATTTTTATCAAGTTATCAACTTTTGACCAATGTCGATGACAACGTCAACATTAGGCCACGTGTGCTATAGTATCATCTACTATGCATGTCTCTCTCAATCTATCAAAGTTATCTGTTCCCTTTCATGTAACGTCAGGGTTTTGACCTGGGACTGCACTCGGTCAGTGTTTGCAGAGGGCCATCGGGGTCAGCATCACAACACGCGTGTCCCTGACTGCCCGGCCGACATCTGACGAGTGCACACATGCAATAAAGACCTTGCAGGAGACACGGGAGGGTGAAGGATGTGATAAACACGAGCAGGCTGAGTGTTCTCACACACCGCAGATAATGCATGTGATCATCTTAAGCGAGCTTCCTTATTTAATACACATACATATGAGACGACATCAAATGCAATATAACGTCATTGCTCTGTATCCAGCAGTGATGAGCATCTTCAGATCTGATTCGTCCTCGGAGAGCTTTTTACCCGTACGGTAAATGGACCGACTAAAATTGCTTACTCAGTTGGAGAGATTTTTAGGGACGCTGCCAGGCCTTTAACGGGTTTTATTGCTGAAGTACTTTTTTATCTCTGTTCTCAAACCGTCTTTTGATCGAGGAATGAAGCCTTGAAATATGAATATGCTACGTAATGCTTATCACATAAACCCTCATAAAAATGTCTTATTTTGTGTTTCATAGATGAAGGAAGTGCATGAAGGTTAAAACCATGAATGTTCATATTCAGATGAGCTAACCCTTTACATCACACGAACAGTTTGGAAGCGGTTTAACAAAGTCACCGATTGGAGATTGGAAAGGTGCCGGATTGTGAGATTGGAACGATTACAGGTTGTGTTTTATACCTTGCCTCCGTTGCTTAAGACTATTGGTGTTGTGAAATTCACTTTGTCGGCCCTGAAACGGCTTCACTGAGAACCACAACAGCTGCAATGGACGTCTGAAATGCCCTGCATGCAGCGAACTCTCCTTTCAAACAGGGAGATAGATAGATGGGGAGAGAGAACTTTACATTAAACCCTATCAGAGCAGATTCTTTTGAATGGCCGTTTAAAACAACAGTGCTTTAGAAAGCAGTTTAAAATTATAGTCAACCCAAAATGAAAATTCTGTCCCCATTTACTCATAACCTTTATGAATTTCATCTTTCCTGCAGAACATAAAAGAAGATATTTTGAACGATGTTGCGTTCGCTTGCATTGATTTATTCCATGCTACAAAAGTGTTCGAAAGCCAACTCCCTTCAAAATACCTCTTTTGTTTTCTTCTGAAGAAAACAGTCTTACACACAAAATGTTTTACGTGGCTTAGTAAATGTCACAAAAATAAACAGTTAAATTAACTTAAACAATATTGAACGAGAACAAATATTAAATTGAACAAAATCATTGAATAAATGTTTTCAGTGGAAAATATTAAAATAGTTGATAAAAACTCTACAAACATTTTTGTAAGTTAATGTAATGAAAAAAATGATTAAATAAACATATTTAATATAAACCGATATTCTTGGAGAATTCTTATTGAAAAAATTGAGTTAATTAGATCGACAATGTTTTTTTAATTCAAAAAGTAAATATACTTTATTTACAATCATTTAAATTTGCTCTTTTTTTGAGTGTTAATTGCTTCACGTAAAGACATTTCTTGGTAAACGGTTGGTAAATGATGACGCAATTTTCTTAAAGTGAGTACTCACTTTAAATAAGATGATAAGGATGAAAATGTAATTAGGAACTAAATTCAGACACTGTGCTGAAACACACAGTATCTTCTCACAATTGAATGAATTTATTGCTAATGTAAATGTTTATGTATGAAGTTAAAGTTGTATGACGAATATCGCTACAGGCGGATTTCTGTTCTTTCTGATATATTCAGTCCTTTTGGTTTATATTTAGCCTCTCTGTCTATCTCTCTTACACCAACTCTTGTTCTTTTCTCTAGCTTGAGGGTGATTTAGTGTGTCTCTCCCATAAATCAATTCCTCTCCGTCTGTGTTCGGCATGAAACGGATATTGTGATGGTGTTTTATTTGGAATTATGATGTACATCTGAGTGAAACAGAGTTTGGAAAGTGAAATAATGTAGGCCTGGGTATGATTTTGTCATGTGGGAGTATATTGGATTGTCGAAAGTTGATTGCTGAAAGTCAATCCTGAGCAATAGGTCATGCGGAGGAAAGAAGGGTGCGGGGGTCATGTTTTTGATGAAAGATAATGAGAAAACATACTGTTATAAAACCTTTTAAAATAATTATTCAGCATAGAAACCCTTTGAATAAACCCGAACCGGACTGTAAAGTTGACACCTGCCAGTTATCTTTAGAATCCCCTTACTGTCGGTCAATCCACAGCAGAATAGGACCGGCGCAGTCTCATGACTTTAGGGTGTAGCGCACATGTAAGAGGATTATAGAGATACCGTGATGTCATTGCGTCCGAGGTAGAGTTTCACCTGACCATGACCCCTGTACGTCTCCGCTCCCAGTATTAGCGTCAATGTCATTCAGACACATTTTCAAAATACCGTAATCTGACTTTACAAACGTTCCATGCTTTTTGATAGTCGAGTCATGGATGTAGTTTCATGACATTGTTTGCACGTCTCAATCCATGTTCCTAGAAGAAAGAACGGGCCATATGGGCTCAAAGTCGCACGTGAAGCAGGCAATGGCATTTGTCGAGGACGGGTGAATGACAGATGGCCCGTCCCTCGCCAGGCTGTAAAGACCGGGCATCTTGAATGGCGTTCACACTGTCTGCGAGGCCTATTGTCGTGTTCAGATGCTCGATGAAGCAATGCCTGTTAAAAAGTACAGCAGTAAAAACGAAGAAAGGCGCTCATGCATGAAGTATTAAATTATTTTCGAACAGAAATAGTTCAACACACTCATAAATAAATTTTTATCAAAAAAAAAATCTTTTTGTAACTTCTCTCTCTGTGTAACTCGGTAACATTGTTGTAGCACTTGTTGACCTATTGTTGTATCGGCTATTTACCGCTTCATTGTCTCCTCGACTATTGTAAGTCGCTTTGGATAAAAGCGTCTGCTAAATGACAAAATGGAAATGTAAATGGAAATAAATGGAAATTCCTTATCCTGAGGTTTGGGTTTTCTTTCCGGTTTTCTGTCTGCTCCATAGGCAATAATGTAACTCCAGACTAAATCTTCTTTAAGCTTCCACAGAGAGGCTTTACAGTGGATCATGTAGCCTTTGTCTACAGCATTGTACTCTTCCTTTAACACCCAATTGAGCCGTGCTAAACGCAACTCAAATTACTTTGGAAATTTCCCCAAACCCAGATGTCCACAGTCATGAATCTGTTTGGGTTGAGTCTGTCTCTACGTGTTGTGTGGGTTTCGTCACGTCCTGGTATATGTAACAGCATCTGTCATTGTATATCTTGCCACCGGGGCTTTGCGTTCACAGATGGCAGACATACATTGAGAATAAATAAACATATTGTGCATTGTTTGGTAGATTTCACACTGGACGGCTGCAAGTGCCTGCGCCAAGATCAACTCGTAGCAGTTTAAAGGCGAATGTAATTTTCCTGTTCGCTTCATCTGACGGACGACAGTTATGGGTCAGAGCTATTCCATCTGTTAGGAAGCTTAATTCAAGCCTATCTTATTTACACATTTGCTATTTAGCAAACCAGTATCTACAAATCCAAAGCAAACATCCATTGATATTTTCCGGTGAATGAAACTGGTCAATGAAACCGTTCATACTAACGTGAAACTGAAGATGCTGATTTTGAAAGACTTAATACAGGTACCGATGTTTCTTTGGTACTCCCAAAACCTTTTTGGTATGGTGATCATTTTTAAACCATAGCACCAAACCAATAAAAACAGAATAGCGGTCTATAAGATTAACATTTATGCATTTGGCAGACAATTTTATCCAACGACTTACTAGAAGCGCGCAATGTCTTGCTCAAGGACACTTCAGTCATTGTCATTGAGAATAAAACGCACAACCTTGTGCTTCCATGTCCAGCTCTCTAACCACCAGACACAACTCAAACACATGGATAAGAAATCATTTTATGTGCTTGTCACAAACTTTAAAACCACACAAGTCTGTCATTTCTGTCGTCAAGCGAAGTGAAGCGAAGTATCTCTATTTGGTATCCTTATGAGAACGGGTGCTTGAGCTTGGTGTCAGGTCCCGTATCCATACTGTCCATCCCTACTATATAATATAATATATATAATATACAAATTGGGACATTGTGATTCTGCTGGTGTTTAAATTCAATCTGGGACTATTTCTTCCAGCGTCAGAAGACGTTAGGTGATTTATGCAATATAGTTGGATTGAAAAATAAGTAAAAATAGGGCACAATGTCATTGTTACAGTTGTTTTACATTTAAGCATTAATGGAAATATTCGCAAAATGAACATAAAATATGCTTGTATTTTGTGCTTAGTATTTTATAACTGTTAATAAATCACTGCTTTAGGGAATTTCTAAACACGATGCAATGCAGATTTAAAGAATATCTCAAAAACTTTTATTTTCTGACTGCTTGGGTGGAAATAAAATAAACGATTTGGTCATGTAAATTAAAATTTTTCACGTTCTCACGTACCATCTTATAAGTTGCTGTCTATTTCCGTAGTTTTACATTTTAAACCACATTTTAAAAATATGTGAAAAATCTAAAATTTAATGCGGTAAAATTCCTTTTGACGGTGCATGATAAAGTAAAAGCGTTGAGTTTCGTATATCTGAAGTTGATTTACTTGAATGAAAGAAGTGATAAACTGTGTGGTAAATGTTGATTCTGATTATGTTGAAGTCCCTGACTTATAAAGAACATGAC
>CM065676.1:2072715-2080501 GCA_033220385.1 Triplophysa yarkandensis
TACTGGCTTTTAAGATCCCTGCGCTTGTGTGCTTCTACATTACTTAAGTGTTTAGTGATGAAATACAACATAGATTGCATTTAAAAGGCTTCGTTTAAAGGGCTAGCTTACACTCATAACCTGCGTGACTTTCAATCTCCTGCAAAACACAAAAGAAGATACTTTGAAGAATGTTGGTCCCCAAAGCATTCTGTTTATGTTTCTCCAAATATCTCTGGTAAGTGGTGTTAACTTTAGAGCGTGCAAAGGGATAGCTCATTTTAATCCCGCATGACTTTACATCACAACCTAAAGAAAATATTTATAAGAGCGTTTGAAACCAAACATATTTTTCACATTTCTCAAAATGTCTTCTTTTGAATTACAGAAAATAAATCGTAAACGGGTTTTGGACAACAAAAGGGTGAATAAATGATTTTCTCTATCTACATCTCAGTAAAACATTTCTCCCCTCTAAACCATAAAAACAAAAGAAGATATTTTGAAGAATGTTGATAACCATCCCCATTGACTTATTTTTCATAATAAGTGAAATGAACAATTATTGGGATAGCTAACACCTACGTCATTCCAAACCTGCACGACTTTCAATCTTCTGCAGAACACGAAAGAAGATATTTTGAAGAACGCTTTCAACCAAACACATTTAGAACATTTTAGAACATTTTGTGTGTTTCACAAAAAGTAATATTCAGGTTTTTAATGATATCTCTTTAATTACGTTCTCCCCTTTAACAATTAAAACAAAGGCATGGCCCCCTAAATCCGCATACGGTTCATTGCATATAATGTTAAAGCACAGATCACCAAAAAGAGAACGAAATGACTTCTACACACAAGCGATAACTTCACTTTCAAGACTTGTAACAGCTGTTCTCAATGCCATTATTAGAGAATGTATGGTGTCAGTTCCCTTCGTGTTAACACCGATGCAAAGTAACCACATGTGCAGAACATCACATTAATAAAGACATATTATACTATTATAAGACCAGATACTTAACAATACATGTTATCTTATGCTTGATTTATGCTCGTCTTATATTTCATGCCACGCTTGTTTATTTTTTTATTTTTTGTTTTTAGGCAACACGTATTACGAAAAGTAAATAATGGCCTACGGTATATCAGTAGTACCATAAAAAGTCCCTGTAAGGTGTACTCTTTATCTTCTTTGCATTGTCTTAAGAGAAATCGATTCACCTCACCCACTCGCTATATTTGGGAATTCCCTGTGAGGTTTATCATTGTTTTACTGCTGTTATTTTACAAGTTTCAACTTCCTAAATGATTAAGTTTTTGAACGTATCTTGTCAGCGGATCTCACAGGAACTCTTTTGATTTCCTGCCTCTCAGATGCTGACCAAAGAGCCCATAGCACTTATCAGCTCCAGATTTCTTCATGCAAATGAAATCAACTCAAGCATTCTTTTCACGAGTGCTTCTGGCCGGTTGACTCGGCGGGGTAAGTCCCTTAAAGCTGAGCTGTTATACAGACTCAAACCACAGGTGCTTTCTCAAGAAACAGTCTCCGAGGAGCTCTGCTCTACAAACATTATCTGAGTTCTCACTTTAAATAATTCACATTTTGGAGGCGTAATGCTGTAAGTGACAGCAGGGAGAGGAAAGAGACTGTGCGGCATGTTCTGTTCTCCGCACTATCGGCCAAAACTCTCTCTCGTTCACACTTTCTCTCATTTCCTCACCTCCAAGTAAGCCACATGGGTGTCTGGTTTAGCCAAAATAACAGACATGAGCGACAAAAGACATAAGATAACAGACTCACTTTCAAATCCTCATATTGGACACAGCGATATGAAGACCATCACACATTTGCTGATACTTGAAAGCTTTTGGAATAATGTCTTGCAACTTGCGACGGCTTAAGTTATGCGACTTCACACTGTTCGATTTGCAAGTACAGCACAGTCTCTCGCTCACACCTGCGACGTTTTATTCACAAGTAGGTGTAAAACCTTAAGAAGACACACTTTTTGAACATACCTTTTGGCCTTTGGCTGTGTGAAGCAGATCTGTGTTAGTTTGTTGGGAGTACTTGCTAGGCCTGGCATTACTTTATTAACTCGGTCGTGATTTAATCACCCTCTTGTCACTTTATCCAAAGAACTCAAGGAGATACTTTGAATAATGTTGTGAACTGACACCCTCTTGGACTGGTTTTGTGCCTATACAGAAGAAGTAAATGGGTGGCACTGCTATTCAATGATCATCATTCTCCGAAATATCTTCCTTTTGTTCTGCAGAAAAAAAGATGCTTTCATCTTCCACAGGGCAAAAAAGAAGAGATTTTGAAGAATGTTGATAGTTCAAAACCCGTTCAATTGCAGTAGTGTCATTAGAGCACAATACAAGTGAATGTGCCCCACTGCTGTTCAATTACCAACTTTCTCCAAAATATCTTAATTTTGTTCTACCAAAGACAGAGTCTTCTTCTGAAGAATTAAATAATATACACTTTGAAGAATGTTGTTGACAGAAACCATATACTTGCATTGGTTTTTCGCCGTAAATGTTGATGAGTGCCACTGCCGTTCGATTACCAACATTCTTCAAAGTATCTTTGTATTCTACGGAAGAAAGTGCCGTAGTTCTGCAGAACGAAAAATAAAATATTTTGAAGAATGTTGGGAACTGGAACACTTTTACTTTTATTGGTTGTGTGTCTATTCAGTGCTATGTGTCTGGATGCCACCGCTGTTTGATTACCAACATCCTTCAAAACATCTTTGTTCTGCGTAAAAAATGAAAGTGGTTCATGGGAAGGTACTTTTGTAAACCAAAACATGCTGGCAGATAATAAAACTCGATGTTACATATCTGGAAACTTTACTTGTCTTTTGTATGCGTTCGCTCTATTCGGCTACGCTTACGTTTTCTTAAGAAGCTTGTGAAAATCTAGTTTGGCGTTTTCATTGCACAACCCAAATCATTGCTCGCTTGATGTCAAATCGCACTGAAGTTCTGGCCGGGTTCCAGCGAACTCTTCACATCTTATCGCAACTCCGATTACATCTGCTTGGGACGTGGGCAACATTGCCTGAGCTGACAGCCTGGCTGATGATGTCTTTCAAAGTGTGTTTTATCGAGGACACTGACATAGACACACAAAAACCACAGCTCTATTTTAGGTGACACCGGGGTTGTTCTTCTAGCTGTAGGCCTCTTTCTTAGAAACTGACACGGTTAGCAGATACACAGCACGTGCAGACGTAGAAGCTGAGAAGCACCACGGTTTCAACGAGTGCTGTTTTAACCGCTGTACTGCGTCAGTCTGTTGGTTTTACTATAATAAGATGAAAGATGCGCTGGGTTCATGACGCTGGGAGAAATGTAGACACGTTCAGCGCCAGGAAGACTACGTCTGCAGAATAATGCGTCTACAGGCTGTTTCGTGTAGGTTTACTGTCTCGGTGGAATTTTGTGATATTTGTGATGTGAACCGTCCATTTACGCCATTGCCCTTTAAGTCTGCCTTAATAAGTAAAGAAATTAAGACAACCTAAGTCGGTCGATGTCAAAACTAATTTTTATGGCATTTGTAAAGTAGAAGAGCTCATTTTTATTCAGTTTTCCTGTACGACGTTTATATACGTCGACATTTTAAACCTGTATTACTTTCTTTCCTTCCGCAGATCACAAAAGAGGATATTTCAAAGAATGTTTGTAACCGGACCCCAGCGGCATCCATTGACTTGCATCGTTTGTGGAGACGATTCTATTGTATGGACCCGACCCTACAGGATTTTAGAAAAAAAAGCAACCGTCATTTGTTTTTTCCCCTTCCTAAACTAACGTTCACGCTTGCACACACCTCTGTTTGTCTGTTTATTACCCTTCCACCTTGTTCTTCCCACCCTCTCTCACTTGTTTTCTGTCGATTCTAGCACATGAGCGATCCCATCTGTGTAAACAGACACGCTGTTAGCTCCTCCCATTCACTTTAATGATGAGAAGCCCCACATGACCCGTTCCTAATGAGAACGACTGAGCGACGGGGGGAAGAAGAAAACGAGAGAAAGTGAGCAAGCGAGCGATGTAAACCACTTTACCAGGATGTGGGCTGTTTTACTTTCCTGTCTTTTCATGTATTATCTTTTATTGGGCTTTAAGTTTTTGCTCTTGTCATCCTTTTCTTCGCTTTTGTTCGCTGTAGCTCGCATCGCAGTCCTTTGATCGAGATATCCGATCAACAGGGGAAAGTCAAGTCACATTTAATGCACAAACTAGGACAAAACTGTCCGTGGGACCGAGCAAAAAGTCAAAGCAAAAGTTCCCATCTGCCCACCCGCTGTGCCGCGATCGGTGTCAGGTAAGAAACGCAAAGCGTGGTCCTGTGGTATGACCCATGTGTCGAAATAGATTCCAAGACAAAGGCTGTGAACAAAAGATAAATCTTAAATGATGACAGTGGTGAAACGAGGAGGATTTTACTGTCATAGATCAATTATATGATAATGTGGATGTCTGCCCACAGTTCTGCTCGTTCAGCTGCCCGTTATTTTCTTTTAATCCTGAGTGCCCTGTTTGTCTGACCCACATCAACTCCAATTTTGTTATTTTCCGTTGAATTTTTATTATATTGAATTAAATGAAAAGGACAAATTAAACTGTTGCCATCATTTATTCATTCTCTTTTGATTTCAATGACATCCTTCAAGTATTTAGATATTAAGAAGAATGTCAGTAACTGGAAACCAATCATTTGCCTTGGTCTTGTGCCCTTATAATCACAGTGCATGGGTGTTCTTCGAAAATATCTTCTTTTGTGTTTTGCATAAGGACGTCATATAGGTTTAAAATGTCAAGTGGGTTAGTTAACCATGACACAATTTTCTTTTTTGGGTAAATGATCCCTTTTAAAGTGACAAAAAGAATAAAAACACCCGAACAACACCGTGCTATATTTGACTGCCTTTTACTTTAGTTAAATCCAAAATTTGTAAAAAAAAAAAAAACAAAGAAATCCAATTGTTTGTAAAAAGGTGATATTTTATGGTCATTCATTCAGAATTCATTTGTTTATTATACAAACACTAAAACGTCATCATTTACTCATCCTCTTGACAATTCAACCTACACTATATGACTTATGAGTAGATATTTTGAAGAATGTACGTAACTGGCATCCACTAACTTCCACTGGTTTTGCGTCCATGCAATAGAAGTCAATGTGTGCGACCGCTGTTCAGCAACCTCACTCTTCAAAATATCTAATGTCATACAGGTTTAAAAGGTTAAGAGGGTGAGTAAATCATGATATTTTCTTTTTGGGGTAAACGATCTCTTTCAAAGTGACAAAAGAAAAAATCCACCCATGGAAACCGCCAACAAGGTCAAAGTTTAGCTTCATGTGGGTTAAAGTTATAATATCTAGAGCGATCTTGAGGAAGCTTTCACTTTTACAGTTACTTTAACTGCAGTTTGATGTGTAATCCAAGTGAAGCGTTTCGGCTGGAGACGTGGAGAAGGATGGAAAGTAAAGTTGAATAAAGGGACACGGAGAGGAAACAGTGCGTGATTCCTGTACAAGTTCTCACATACGGGTGGATGTGTAGGAACGCGGGAGCAGGTATCTGCCTGTTCAGCTGGCACACAGATTGAAGGATCTTGAAACGCTCATCACCAAGCGGGCTGCTTCAACACCTCTCTTTCTAGCAGCTGCTGGTGGTCAATCAGTTCACAGCGGGGTCGGTGAGGTTAACTACTCTATGTCGGAAGCTTCCAGAATTGAGCTTCTCACCTGTTTCTGACAGCTGTAGGTCCTAATGAAAAAAAGGCTGAAAAGTAGTGAACGCCAGATCAGAAACTTGAATCAGATGTACATTATTTTCTGGAGTTCTTGCACAGAAAGTAAAGAATTTCCTTTTTTGAATCTTGACGACGCACCTCTGTTTTTCTGTACATCCTGTCTTCTGACATTCACTGTTCTCCTATTGGACGCCTCATGTGTTGTGTAGTTTCAAATCTCTTAATGCATGGGTATATAGGGTAACCATTGGCCTCAACTTGCCGCCACAGCTTGGTTAAGGATTAGTCAAACCGATACTATTGAAATGAGCTGTTGAGGTTTTATTGATATGTTTCTGCACCTCACAAACGTGAATTGCGAAACCCACGTCCATTCAGAATGCAAGTGTCTGAATGAATCACACATGACCATATAAAGCTTCTGCATGCTAATGAACCTCTTGACATAACTTCAGAAAAACGAAATGAACTTAAACAACAGATGCTTATTAGGTTTTACTTTCTCCGTTACTTCTTAAGAACCCTGAAATGATGAAATTATTTTGAAATGGAATAAGGACATGAAAAATTGGCACGGTTCTAAATGTCTTTATGATAGGATTTGATTATCATTTTCTTTCATTTGCGAAGAACTCAAGTTTTAGTTTCTTAGTGTGGGAATTAAATGACTGTTCTGCCATAAAATGAATTTATGAATGGACATTCTTTTACAGAACGTTCGTTAATGAGGAACCATGAAGGTTTTTGAGACTTTCAGTTCAGCACTTGGATGGTAAAAGGGAAGATGTGTGCAAGCCTCACACACCAAAAATACACATCAGGATATGACATCGACAAAATATTTATGTCCATTCATTAATCGGTTTAAAATCTCGCATTGGCCTCTTTCAATGCCTAAAGGAGAATTTGGTGAAACTCTTGTCAATGAAGGACGATATCTTTTTTAATTGTTGAACAGAGCATTACTTTTGAATCATATATAAATGTTCTGCTCTTTAACATAAAGCTTTTGCAGAACTGTTCTTAAAAATTCAAAGCTGCGTGGCTTCCATTATTAAGCAGTTCAAAAGTTTACTAAAATTTTAATTCTTTAAATCGTTTTAAATCTGTTGAAAGTCAAAAGTTATGATATTTGCGTGATTTATGGTAATGATATTTAATTTTACAGTAGACTGTCCAAATGGTATCCGTTAACATCTTTGTGCTTTATAAATTGGGTTACTTAAACTCATTGTTGAACTCATATATATTATATCCTTATTCTATATTTATATTTATTATATATATATATAAACGTTTATTAATTTTAAACAACCCAACATTTAAAAGTTGGGCTTTTCCATTTTATCATGAAAACCCAGAATCATTAGACTTAATATTATCTACTTATTATTGCAACTACATGTCACGTTATTTATGAACCCTACAACCGATCCTAACCTTAACCCAACAGTCTTTTTTCAACTTTTATAAGATTTTCTTTATTGTAACATTGGTCAGTATAATATCTAAAATGAGTTATTAAAATTAAACATGTCTGATTTCATTTATTTCTTCGGTCGCTCATATTTAATTGACATGAATCTGATGGGATGTCTTCATACTCTGATTTAAATGCAGTTCCATGTGTTTTGGTCTTTATGATTTCACCATTGATTTTCATTATTATTTCTTTATCAGTTGGGGTTTTTTATAAAACATTTCCCATACGAAATTCTATCATGTTATCAACAATGAGGAACAAACTTATCAAATGCAGGATCAACACTTTGTATATCCGGCTGCTTCATATCAACATGCCTTCTAAAGATATAGAGAAAAGCTTGAGTAAACAGCACATGATCCTGCTGTACGTTAGAGGATTGTTTCGTTGAGCGTTTAGACTCTTGCGCCCGTGATCATGTTTTGGGATGTGTACAGATGGATTGTGAACTCGCTGCCTACGGCTGCTGGTGATATAGTTTATACATTACAGCAGGTCAATCTCACAAACACAAAAACATTGACCTTGACACCG